>APFE031170938.1:24471-46053 GCA_000404065.3 Pinus taeda | reverse complement strand
TCAGGAACCGCCTAGTGGACCAAGTTAAGGTCCAATGGGACAAGTATAGTCCTGGATCCGCAACTTGGGAAGATACAGAGGACATATGTCAAAGATACCCTAGGCTATGTCAATTTTGAAGGATTTTAAACTATGTTTTGTGTATATTTTACTTCATTGCAATCAGAGAACCAGAACCATTTTGAATGATTATAAAGATTGTATGACATAATTTATGTTTAAATTTTGCTGGTACGTGGATACCAAACGATATATGTGGTTCATTTTCTTAAATAATAGTTGCCAAAGGAAAGTTAAGCGAGTTAAAGGGTTTTACTTCTAAAGGAAATTTAGATGTTGTAACTTGTTTTATTTTTACATGTCAAAAATTATCAATAGAACTCGGGAAATAACTACATTTTCAGATAGAATTCAAAGGACATGCATAGAAAATGGTAAAATATGTTATACTAAATAATACATGGGTTGTTTGAATATGCTAATGCACATTTTCCGAATGCATGAGTGAGTGTATAATTGCAGGTAAAGTAAAGCTGAATCGATTACTGGAAAACCGCGTGATGACAGAACCTCAGAACAATTAAAGCTCCAAGTAATTCTATGATAGGGTGTTCACCCTAAGTTCTACTGGGAGGGGTGGAGGTGTTGCCCACCGTTTATCCTCCAACCCTGGGGTCATGGGAGGACTGTGCGAGTCACGCTCCCCTAGACGTGTGATGATGACTGCCGGATGCCTACTGGGAATCAGGTCGGTACAACCGACGCTGTCGCCTTAGGGTTTATGCATGGTTGAGTCAGTGAAACTGGCGTCATGGCATACTCCAGTAGAGGACAGATAGGATGGGAGCGGAAGAGATTAGGAAGGATAGGTTGATTTTAGAATAGCTTGGGAACTTGGAAGGAGCCGGAATTGTCTATAAAAACCCTAAGCCTAAACTCTAACTTCGGGACGAAGTTTTCCGAAGGGGGAGTGTATGTAACAACCCATTTTCATATCCATCTAAGTTAAGTGATTTAATAATTAAATGCTATATATTAATATAAGTTAAATAATGAAAAGTAATATAAGTTAAATACTATCAGTTAAATAATATAAAGTAAATACTATAAATTAACATAAATTAAATGCTGCAAATTAATATAAGTTAAATAAATAGTATAAATAAATAATATAAGTTAAATACTATAAAGTTA
The DNA here is from genome assembly GCA_000404065.3 of Pinus taeda. Classification (NCBI taxonomy): domain Eukaryota; kingdom Viridiplantae; phylum Streptophyta; class Pinopsida; order Pinales; family Pinaceae; genus Pinus; species Pinus taeda. Next base: position 44,859 of record APFE031170938.1, on the reverse strand, counting down.
AAAACTTTATATTAAATAAATTAAAAGAAAAACTTTATATTATATTATGTTAACTTTATATACAAAGTTAAGGTTCTTGAATAAATACAAGTTATATTAAAGAAATATCAGAAATAGTCGGTGAACCCTTTCTGAAAAGATCTTTTCAACCCTTAAACTAAAACTCTGCGCAGTCGACAGCGGCCTCTGTCTGATAAATATCTAAGGAATGCATGTGGTAGGTGTCGAGCAAAGCTCCAGCGGTGGGAAGGAAGGCTGGGAGGCGATCACCGAACCCTGGCTATAAAACTACTGAGAGGGCCAAGGAGAAGGGGGCGGAGAAGAAGAAAACTAACGGAAAGGACAGAGGGAGACTGAAACCGGAACGAACGGAAGTAGCTGAAATTGACCTGAGGTTCTGGGCACGGGGGTCAGTAAGTGAAGCTTACTGAATTGGCTGGGAGGAATTGGTTTCCCAGTAATCGATTCAACTTCAGAGAACGAGAGCAGACAGCAAATTACCAGTGAGCAGTTCAGGTATGTTTCGTTGTTTTAAGATTATGCATTTTCAGAGTTTCAGTTATCAAATCGTCAAGTTTCAGTTTACAGTCTTTACAGATTCATACTGAGAATTATAGCTCATTCACAAAATACTTCAATAAGTTTAAGCGACAATATGAAGGTATAAAATCCAAACTTCTTGTATGACAAAATTTAGTTTCTGCAGTTTGCAAATCAGACTTTCAGTAACAATTTGGTAATCAGAATTCAAGCTGCATGATTTTCTATTTATTCAATTATCACTCACCAATACTACCTTATACTGCCTACATATATGCAATTTTTAGCAGATTTTGAACGTGGAAATTGAGAAGCAATGGAATCTTAAGTACCTGTCCAATCCATCCTGCTAGTTCTTCAGGATTTGCAACTGTGGCAGAAAGACAAATAAGTTGCACTTCCTTTGGACAGTAAATAACCTGCATTTATGTAAATGAACTTATTCAAATCGGAATGCACTCTTATTTGCCAAATTATTGTCATATCTGGAGCACATCGGAAACTAGTTTAACAGATCAAATAATCTTTATGGTTAGACAATTTGGCAACAAGGTCAACAAGAACAATGCCAATCAAGCACAAGTACCACCTGTTCAAGCTTATTGGCAACTAGCTAAACGTAACGCATGATCTTATGGTTAGACAATTTTGCAACAAGCTTAACAAGAACAATGGCAATCAAACACCAGCACCACCTGTTGAAATAGAGTACACAAGCTAAAACTAAAAGCATATAATCTAACCTTAAAAAAATTGATTAAAAAAGGAAACTAATGAAGACACACTATAAGTGAATGTGCATACTGTCTCCTCCCAAACAGTTCCTCGAGAGATGTCACTTAAATAATGAACTTCATCAAGAACAACAACATCCACTTGGACTAGTCTGCTTCCCTCAACGACCATGCCAACACTGCTCCAATGAAACAGAAAAAATTGTCACTTTCTTCTACTCATACATTCAATATTAATTGATATTCTTTCATTTGTGCTTAAATCAATTTTTAAAAAGAATAAATTTACACAAATGAAAACCCTAAAAGATGTATTAGTCAAGGCACTCCAATTTGCCTTCACCATATTTGGCCTTAGATGATTAGATAAGATTCAGCATGGCAAGAAAGACGAAAACTCTCCCCAACCAAGGGAATCACAGTTACACTCAAAACAAAATAACTTGAATGAGGCACTAACTAAATTGATTGCTTTCTTGTTTAGCAGCTATCTGAAAACAATAGAGTTTCTTATTAAAATTTATGAAACAGAACCCAATTCTCCTTTAAGTGGTCAAATTCTACAATCTTGTCCAGATAGAGAATCATATTTGCTGAGTACACATTTAGATTGACAAATGTGGATTCCTTACAGTCAATTACGGGTTTTCAAAATAATTTTAGCTGCCAGTGTTCCTAAGAAATTTTCCTCTCATCTAACCTCCAGAAAAGGACTTAATCAACATTTACCCTATTTGTATACAGCAGATTGAACATTAAGCAGGACACTCCCCTCATTTTATTATTTTAAATATGCAGTACTCATTAATCCCATCGAAGTGCAATCTGGTTCAGAATCATCCAAAATTAACTTTGATAGAAAGGCTTCAATTTGGCCACTTTACTTGATAAGCATAATCCCAGATTTCATTTAATATTGCAGATATGTCAATGACTTATTGTTATGTAAAGCAATACACTTTGTGGGTTTAGAGGTACTTAACAGTGTTGGAAATATCCGTGTTGACAAAATATATAAACTCAGGATAGTGGAAAAATCAGAGAAACATTGACAAATATCAACAAGCGAATCAGAAGTATAAAATAAGAAAATAAGAAATAAAATTGGGTTTTTGGCCTTTTATAGGCTTTTTTCCCTCCAAAGAAATTTTCAAAAATATCATGATAAAATTGAATTTACTTCAAAAAATTTGAAGCCATCACCATATCACAATAAATTGCAGATCACATATCGTTGTTTTAATAACTCATATTTATTGTGACAAACCCAAATAATTGGCAATAAAAGCAACAATAGTATTTTATGCTACAATTTCGACAAGGTTAGTACTTGTTACCAACCCATTTGGGTAACCCATAGGAGAAATTATCTTTCCTATTGTTTCAGCTTTCCAGACAGCAGCCCTATGATGATCCACAGACAGCTATCCTTAGTGACCTCTTATCCATGCTCTAGTTAGTGCTTTATTTCTTCTAGCCTACTCATCTGATGAAGGTGGAACGTCTATTATAAGGTACATTAACCATTTTTGTATTAAAGTGCTTTCATTTAATGTTTAAAGGGCATTCTAGTATGGATTAAATTGGACAATAAACCACTTTTGGCTGCACTTTTGTTCCCATGCTTCACGATTAATATTTGCCCCTAGGCCAGTGTCACCCTCCTTCAGGCATTTCTTTCACCATCTTGAAGGGCACAAATAAAAGGCTCTAATTGATGTTGTGTGTCCAATGTAATCCATGCTTAACAGCTTCCATCTCTCCATTGTATCCACATTGCATCTTTGGGTTGATTGCTATCTATCACCAGTATTGGTTCCCAATTTTCCTCATCCTTGAGTAGAGGCCTAGAAACTTTTCCCTAAGAGGTTGATCCAGCAGAAAGAAAGGAAAGAGCATGAACCATAATGTTTAAGTGCAAAAGATTAGCAGGGACAAATGAAAGTGCATGGTAAAAAGCCTAGCTTGAGCTCTACCCGCCTCACTAGCCCTCACCCAGTTTCTAGCTAATGCATGAGCTATCCAAATAAAAGAAACTAAGATTATCCCAACCCTAATAAACAATGAAACCCTTCATCTTTAAGGGTTCAACAATGAATCAATGAAAGTTTGTAACTCAAGCTACATATCTAAAAGAAAAATCAATGAAGAAAAAGGCACACGAGGGAGTGGTAAAAATAGGTTGAGGGAAGGGGTAACTTAGGCCCCATGATTCCTCTCTCTTCATACCATAACACACAAGGATGTTGGAATTTCATAGCTGGTACAAGACTATGGCATCCTCCATGAAGTGAAACCCATACCATGTCATTAATCACTTGCACCTGCTAATCATTGGGCCAGCCTAGGAATTGTTCCTCCCCTTAGGGTTGGAAGCACCAAATAGGACCTTATTATAACCCTCCCATGCTTAAGCATGATAACTTGTCTACAAAACATAAGGTTGAAAGGCATTTGAAGATGATGCTTGTGTAAAGTACTTTGATGCCCTTTACTTTGATGTCCACCATAATACTCCTATGGTTATTATGCCTATGATGTTAATCTCAATTGATTTGGTGAGTAAGTGTTAGATTCTTGCTCCTAGGTACATGTTAGTTTTTTATGGATATGGTAGAATCGGACAAGTGTTCTAGTATCTAAGGTGTCAGAGAGGCTAAGGTGTTGATTTTGGGTAGCAACAGATGTGTTCTAGCTCCGAAATTTTGTGGAGGGGCTAGAACACATGAGATCTCCAAGACCCAAAAATCGTTTGGAGAAATTCCACCCGGATGAAGAGTTATTAAAATAATTAATATTTTTAATGGGTTCCTAAGTCTAAACTTAGGAAAATAAAAATATTAATGGGTATTAATAAAGATATGGGTGAGAAGCTTCTAAGAGACGAGGATCAAGTTTGTTTAATCTTAGCCGTTGATTAGAGACTTAATCTCGGTCGTTGATTCATCAACAGGAAAAGTATAAGAGAAAACTTGAGAGTCGTTTGGAGATACACCGGACAAATACTCAGTACCCCAAGGGAAATCGATTCTCAAGGAGAAGGAGGTCGGTTTCAGAGGGAGAATTACAGGGTGAAGGAAGAGGAGGGCATCAACAACAGTCAATGACTGAGGAGGAGGTGACGCAGGGCATTGGAGAGATAGCGCAGAGGGAAGAGCAAGGAGACAGCACCATTGGAGACGCAGTCCTCACGCAAACTGACGCAGAGGTGACGCAGAGGTGGGTGAAGGGTCTCTAGGGTGTCAGAACTTCTCCTGGAGGAGGAGAAACTTTGTCTCAGGTGTTTTCCCACAGAAGTGTCTCAGTTTTTCTGTGGAATCATTCCTTGTAAAGCAATTATTGTTGAAGATTAATAAAACCCTCATCTGTTGCACTGATTTTCCCACATTGGGTTGTTCCAGGGACAATTGTCCAAAAACAATTGTGTTGATGTGCTTGTATATCACTGTTATTTTCTCTATGTAATTATTTGATAACTGCAGTAGAATTTATTTTAATGTTTACTAAAGGGTTTCGTAAATAACTTATTGTGAGAGATAAGTAGGTGAAATAAATCAGTTACTGCAATAGAATTTCGTGTTAGAAATTTTCACATGGTATCAGAGCAGAGATCGAGCAAGAGGATTGAAAAATCTGCTATGAGTCAGGAGCATGATGCCGAGGCATCAACTCAGAGGGACTCACGCAGATCTCTAGAGAAATAAAAGAGCACAAAGAACATGGATCACGATTATTCTATGTTAGCTTCCAGATTGGAAGAAGAACTCTCTTGCCTAGCGAGTTCTGCCTCCTCTTAGGTTTGGTATTAAGATAGTGGAGCTTCCTGGCATATGACAGGAATACGAGAATGTTTTTCGAATTATCAGGAAGAAAGAATGAATTTTCAGATCACCATGGGAACAAAGGCAAAGTGTACCCTCGTAGGAAGAGGTACTGTAGTCTTTCAAACAGAAGCAGGGGATCGGCTTAGAGCAACCAATGTGCTGCATATGCCAGGATTGGGGATGAACTTCTCTCTGTATCTCAGCTTCAAAACAAGGGCTATGACATTTTCTTCATTAAGGAGAAAGTATATGTCAAACGCCCGAGATGGAAAAAGAAGGCCCAGATTGGAATCAGAAGTAACAGGCTGTATAGATTACAGCGAGAATCTCCAATGGCACTGATAGGCAACGGTGGGGATAAAGATTTGAATGAACTATGGCAAAGGAGGATGGAACACTTACACCATGGGGCTCTAAGAATTCTCGAGAAAACAGTATCAAGTGTTCCAGAATTAAGCATTGAACGAGATGATGTATGCAGAGGATGCGCACTAGGCAAGTATGCCAAGGTAGCATATTCCAGAAGCAACAATAGGGCTAAGAGTGTTATAGGATTGATACACTCAGATATCTATGGACCCATGTCCACAAAAGCTCTTAGTAGTGCTGAATATTTCGTCACCTTCATTGATGACCGTTCCAGAAAGACTTGGATCTACTTTCTAGAAACCAAGGATGAGGTTTTTGGTCGATTCAAAGAGTTCAAGGCTCTAGTTGAGAATGACAGGAAAGAAGATAAAAATATTGCGCTCAGACAATGGTGGAGAATACATCGACAAGGACTTCATTGATTTTTACGCCAGGGATGGCATGAGAAGGGGGTGCACAGCCCCCTATAATCCAGAGCAGAATGGAGTAGCAGAAAGGAAGAACTAGACTATTGATAAAGCAACCAGGGCAATGTTGTATGATCAAGATATGCCCAAGTTTCTATGGGCAGAAGCATGCAACACGGCAGTGTATATCCAGAACAAGGCTCCTCACAGGACAATAGGTAAGATTACTCCGGAGAGTGTCTTTACCGGTAAGAAGCCTGAGGTGAGCCATTTTAGGATATTTGGGAGTTTGGCATACTGCCATGTACCTGAATAGAAGAGGAAGAAATTGGATCAGACTGCGGAGAAAGGATATCTTGTAGGATATAGAGAGAATGCTAAAGCATATAGAGTCTATCTTCCGGGAATAGGAAGATCGTAATTCGACGGGATGTAAAGTTCATGGAGAACAAAACCTTCAGAAAATCCCAAGAAATGCCTTCCAAAGAGCAGTCAAAGGATGATCCGTTGGTCCAGCCACTTCGACCAGCAAAAACAAGCACTAGCATTTCTCCTAAAGACAAAACTCCAGAGGAGGATCCTCGAGAAGAGGAGGAACAAATAGATATACCCACTACCAGTGGTAGAACGAGCCGGGAACTTCGACAGATACTACGAGATGCAGAGGATTTTGTCGAGCCGCCCAGGAACGAGAAAAGGGAGCAAAGACAACCAGACAAATACCAAGCCTTGGTGGCTCAGGTTGGGGAACCCTCCAGTTTTCAGGAAGTCGTTCAGCATCAAGTACGAGTAGATGCTATGGTGGAGGAATACAGTTCCATAATGGTCAATGATGTCTGGGAAGTGGTACCTAAGCGTCAGGACAGGTCAGTTGTAGGGTAGAGATGGCTCTACAAAATCAAATACGCTACAGATGGTAGTATAGAAAAATACAAAGCCAGGTTTGTGGCTAAGGGGTTTGCTCAAAAGGAAGGGATAGACTACGAAGAAACCTTCACCCAAATGGTCAACTATACTTCTATTAGATCCGTGATATACCTTGCAACTCAGATGGGGTGGGAGATTCACCAGATGGATGTCAAGACAGTGTTCTTGAATGGGGTGATAGAAGAAGAAGTATACATTGAACAACCAAAGGGTTTTGAGACACATGAGAAGGAATCCCATGTATGCAGATTGAAGAAAGCTCCGTATGGGCTTAAACAGGTACCTAGAGCATGGTACGGTCGAATTGATGGCTACTTGCAGAAGATGGGATTCGTCAAGAGTGATGCAAATCATAACCTCTACTATCTAGTTTTAGACAATGAGCCTCTAGTCTTGGTTTTATATGTGAATGATCTCTTTCTGACAGGATCATCCAGGCTCATCAAAGATTGCAAGGAGAACCTAGCCACAAAATTCGACATGAAGGATTTGGGACGGATGTATTATTTCCTGGGGTTGGAAGTTTGGCAGCAAAAAGGTGAAATTTTCCTTGGGCAAGGGAGATATGCTACAGAGATTTTGAAAAGGTTCAGAATCCAGGACTGTAGACCTATGGCTACTCCAATGATCACCAACTGGAAGAAGATTGATGCATCTGAAGATAAAGAAGTAGATCCCACCTTGTACAAGCGGCTCATAGGGTCCCTAATGTATCTGGTCAATACCACGTCAGACATTTGTTACGCTGGACAACATTTGCTATCACTTTCAGCACGATAACATTGAGGCTAATGGCTTTGTGCAAGCCCAATACAAGTGCTTCATATTCAACAGTGTTGTTTGTGCACTTGAACTCCAAGCGACTTGAGATTAAGTGTTTCCTGTGCTTTGGGTCTATCAAGACACACCCTACTCCAGAGCCATCCTGTGTCTTTGATCCATCAAAATACATGGTCCACAATACGTCTGTACACGGACCGCTTGATGCACTAGTACTACTGCTGCTACTGCTACTGCTACTAGTGTTACAATGTATTGTACATGTTTCATTTCCATCAGTTGGGGAAGGAAGGAGACCGAACTGCGTGTCTGGTAGGGTTGGAGCTAGTCGTGCGAGGTAACAAGTTGTGTTTCCAAGAGGCAGTTTTCGAACATGAGCTCCGCGAAAGCCAACAGTTCGTTCTCACCATTGATGGGAGTGACATTATGTTTCATGTATCTCTCGGATAACACCCGAATCTTATTGCTTTTTCCCTGTTACAAAAGCCATAAGTGTGACCAGTCTGTGGCGAAGTATCCATTCAACTTGTTGGACCAGTGTCTGCTAAGCAGTAAGCCATATGCTTTTGATATGTCCACAATGACAATGTTGATGCACTGGTGAACTTGGCCGTCATGAAATAATCAGATGATCACATCCCGAAGTTCACCAATCACTGGTACACACGTTCAATCTAGTTGGATGATCTGCGCAAATGTCTTGCTCCATTGCACATTGATTGATCCAGATTTAAACATGAACACAATAAATTATAGATATAACCACACATATAGAGATGCAGTGGAAATAATACTTCATTTCATTACTGTAAAATACTGAAATATGCTTACAAACATAAATGGAAATAAACTAGCTAGGGCGATGGTAGCTTATCTTTGAGGAGATGTGGCAGCTACATGCCCCTGAACTGTGTTACAATGAGGCTCGAAGGCCTATTTATTGTTGGGAAACAATGGAAAACACTAAACATCCAAAAACCTAACCCTAGAAGATGAAACGCCAAACTATGGACCCCGTTTGGGTAAATTGGTACATCAACTTCATGGGGTCGTAACTTTGGCATACGATCTTCGTTTGACACGCACAATATCTCGTTAGAAAGATCTATCCGGGAACTACAACTCTGGGAAGAGCAACATCAGTCCATGGACCCATGTTGCTCTCAATTTTCCCAAAAAACGTTGTTTAGGGCCTCAAAATGGCTCCGAAAGTTCAGGACCCGAAAAACTACTAAAAATAGTAAATTGTGCTTCAATTAAGGAAACTGAAAAGCTGAAAGAGACAGTTGTGGGGGTCCAAGTGGAACAGGTGGGTGGCCACCAACATCCACTTGGATCATTCCTCCCCCCTTAGGAAGCAATGGTCCCCATTGCGTTGAGTTCCTCCATCTGCTGAACTTGGTCCTTGGTGATCTATTTTGTAATCTCTGATGTGTCCAGTAATGGTGGGAAGCATGGTCGAGGGTGGTACACATTGAACCCTCGGTGCAAGCGAAGGAATGAGGGAATGTTGTGCTCCAAAGCATTGTTTCCCACAACCTTGGTAATGGTGTAAGGACCATGTCGGAGTAATCTAAGCTTCTGATGGGTTCTGGTAAGGCGTTCTTTCTGCCGATGCAACTAGACATTGTTGCCCACCTAGTGTGGTATCCCTGTGGGTGAGGAAAAGTTGTTCCTGTGTTCTTTCATGACCGTATCCCTTTGTTGTTGCTACTGTTGCGTGGAGGAACCCTTCGTGGGGGTCATGGATGTGGTGACGATCTTCCCCTTACTTTGGGAGTGAACCAGACAGAAAATGAATTTCTTAGTCTGGGAGATGAGCTTGTTGCCTTTCTTAGCAATGATCAAAGAGGTGGCGATAGGTGGGGCTACCTCCGGTATCCTGCATAATGAATTACACAAAGAAATAATGACAGTGCGAGGCCTTGACTCATACACAGCATGTCACCTCCACAAGTATGGCTAATCTAATAATACATCACAAACATCCAGAGGTGCAACATCACACAATAACTTGTCTGTGAAGGGTTTGATGCTGTAGGGCAAGCAGCACTGCTGGCGAACTCGGAGATCTCGTCCTTGGTGAAGCTACCCGATACGATACGGTTGTGGGTGTGGTGTAGTTGGTAGGCCCAACCGCTTCACGACTCTCCTAAAATGAGGTTCTTTTGGCTGCCACTATCGACAATGAATTGTAGCGGCGACCCCTTCACCCACATTTGTGAGTGGAAAAGACGCTCCCCCTCCTCTAGATCTTCGGCTCATTCTTCTGGATCTTGACGGTGGCAATAGTGGCGTTGGGCTCCGCGTCAATGATCTGCTTCCCTTTGCCATTCCCCTTGTCGGGTTCTGACTCAAGGTCAGAACATGCATCTAAGTTTGAAGTCTTCAACTCGGCCACCAGCAACTGCTTGGTCTGACACTCACTTGTGTTGTAAGTGGGGTTCTTATGGAACCCACACCACTTTCCTGTGTCCTTCTTCGACTTCGTGGTGTTGTTCTTTTCTTGTGGCTTCGATGGGTTGTCTTGGGTCACCCCGGCTTGGCTTTGTCCTTTGGTCTTCGGATTCGCAGATTCAAAGTCTCGCTTCTTCTGTTTAAACTTCTGCTCGATTTTGACAGCGTATCGATACGTCATGCCGAGCAAGGAGATGTTCATGAACTCCATCTCTTCCTGAATGTACCTGTGTAGGCAGCCGCAGTATTTGAGTAACAAATGCAGCGCAGAATCCTTGATACCCAACTGTGTGCGAAGGGTGTGAAAAATGTTTGTGAACTCCGGCACATCTTGCTCCCTTCCCTGCCACAGCGTGGTCCACTTTATGTATTTGTTCTCATAGCTTTTGACAGGGTAGTATTGCTCCTTGATGGCATCCCGGAAGGAATTCCAAGTGGGTGCGGCTGAAAATAGTGAGCCCGTACTTTCATCCTTCTGCTTGCAGTAGGTTTCCCACCAATCCTTGACATGGGGGGCTTCTTGGAGAAGAGCGAAAATAATCTTTTCCCGACTGGAAAAATCATGAACAGAAAAATACCCATCTAGCATATTTAACCATTTATCTACGGCATTTGCGTCTATTTGACCCTCGAAGATGGGGATTTCAAAATTAACTTGTCCCTTAAAGGGTGTGGTGTTTCCAAAGTAGCTATTAGAAGTCAATGCGTCACCTCTGGGTAGCCGCTGAAGGATCTGAGCAAAGTTGTCCATCATCGTGTTCCTCTGTCGCTCGAGGGCTTCTTCGAGCAAGATTTTGATAGGATCTCCTGCCCCCTCGTCTTTCTTCTCATCCGCCATGGGAGGCCGTCAAGATTTTCGAGACTGATCTTGCAAAGATTCAACCAGATCGAGCCCTAGCTCCTTATATCCCAACCTCGTTGGGGACATGCAAAGAAAAACCGAGAAAAAACAAACCGCTCTGATACCACTAATCCGGATTTAAACAGGAATCAACAAATCACAGATATAACCACACAGAGATGCAGCGGAAATAATACTTCATTTCATTACTGTAAAATATGCTTACAAACAGAAATGGAAATAAACTAGCTAAGGCGTGGTAGCTTATCTCTGAGAAGAGATGTGGCGGCTACATGCCTCTGAACTGTGTTACAATGAGGCTTGAAGGCCTATTTATTGTTGAGAAACAATGGAAAACCATAAACATCCAAAAACCTAACCCTAGAAGATGAAACGCCAAATTGTGGGCCCCGTTTGGGTAAATTGGTACATCAACTTCCCAAGGTCGTAACTTTGGCATACGACTTTGTTTGACGCGCACAATATCTCGTTAGAAAGATCTATCTGAGAACTACAACTTTGGGAAGAGCAACATCGGTCCATGGACCCATGTTGCTCTCGGTTTTCCCAAAAAACGTTGTTTAGGGCCTCAAAATGGCTCTAAAAGTTCAGGACCCGAAAAACTGCTAAAAATAGTAAACTATGCTTCAATTAAGGAAACTGAAAAGCTAAAAGAGACCGTTGTGGGGGTCCAAGTGGGACAAGTGGGTGGCCACCAACATCCACCTGGATCATTGATCTTCTTGGCAATGGAAAGTGGCATGATGTTCGCTGATGTGCTAGAGTCAACCAAACAGTTGTGCACATTGCAGTTAAAAATTTCAAATGAAAGTAAGAATGGAGGGCAAACAAAGTTTGCTTCTTCCATTCGAAGCGTGTTGAGCACAATTGTGAGTGAATCGGGAGATGTGCTTACTCCCTTGCTAGTAGAGGTTGTGTTGTCTGCAGATGTTTGCCCCAATGCGCGCAACAGAATATCCTACTAACCCTGAATCTTAGCTAAATTGAACAAATAGATGTTCGCACGAGTTTTCTTCATATCTTCAACAATATTGTAGCCAAGAGCGGGTAAACTCACCAAGGTGTCCAAGGTTAGACTCGTGTTTGTACTGTCCAGTGAAGTGTTCTGAGGTTTACTGCTCATGGACATACTCTTGTTTGTAGTTGTCTTCTCGGGCTTGCTTTGTGCTTTCTGCTTTGGGACGGTTGGTGGATCAACCTTCCTCAACAGTTCAAGCTTCTCTTGCATCTCCCCTACAGTAGCGGTAGCCCCTTGGCTTCTGAGATTGTATCGACCACTTTGATTTTGGGGTTGCTTCTCAGTGTTCGTTTTCCACGTTCCGCGTGAGCATTGATACATGTAGATCACCTGCCCAATACCTGGTGCCTCATCAAATGCATCATCTTCTTCATCATCTTCATCTTCCAACTGACATTGTGCATTCTTTACCACATTTGTCAAAGTGTTGCATACCGAGTCCACAACTCGTTTCCATTACGGACAAGTTCCTTCCGGGTGACAGTCTTCATGGAATGAGCAAAACTTGGAGTTCGTGTACATTTCTGTCTGGAACACTGAGCTAGAGCTTTGCGCAGTTTTAACCGAGAAGTTGTTGCTCCCTGATGATATGCTCCTCCTCTGTTGTCTGGGAGGTCGACTGCTCGCAGATGTCTCGACCGTTTGTTGCTTTATCTCAGACACCTTTGTTGTCAAGTTCCTAACAAGACGAGTAAGAGTTTCAACGTCACTTGCTTCCTTGTCTTTCCCCCTGCTCACAGCAGCCTGGGGCTTCCTGCTCGCATCTTTGGAGTCTTTTGTTGGTTCATCATCCTTGATGACTCCAATCGCAGGCGAGTCCTTTTCCACAGTGATCACCTCTTCGCAATTCTCGAGTAACGTTGGTTTCGCAGCTTGCTTGACGAACTACGCAATACTAGTTGACAGTGCAGACGTATAATAGTCGACAATGATGGAGTCATGAGGTTTTGTGTCTGCTGCAAACTTATTCAAGATGCGTAAAAACCTTTGATTAAAGTCTTTCACTTTCTCTTTCGAATCCATCTTGAGACTGCCCAGCTCTTTGAGAAACATGGTAGGGGTCTTGTCATTAGCATTTTTTTCCAAAAACATTCATTTGAACATACCCCAGTCCTGGATGGAGTTGACAGGAAGGTTGTAATACCATACCATTGCTCGGACATCCAAGGTACACGGAAACAATCTGCATGCAACGTCGTCGTACCGTTCCTCGAGTGTCTGCAGCTATAGGTAGAAGTTGTCCAAGTGGTCTTCTGCCTTCACTGTTCTGTCAGGGTGATACTTTGTCAACATCCTCTCCGAACGCTTTAGCATCCTGTGCAAAGCACTCGGGAGAGCCAATGATCCCTGAGTCATCCATTCTAAGTTTTGGTCGGCCATGTCTTCTTCTTCGTCGTCCTCCTCCTCTTCTTCAAAATCTGATAATTCCACCTTTGAGTCGATTGGTTCGTCTCCGCCTCCACCTCCTCTGTTGCCTTACCCTCCGCCTCCTTTACCGAAGTCTGAGCCCAAGATCACGAGGGTGTCCTGTTCTCCCTATCGGAAGACTGGAGGTTCCTCTCCGTTCTCAATAGCTTCTGCCAAACCTTCGAGAGTGGCAAGAACTGCTTCTTCCACTGATGAGACAACAACTCCTGTGGGAGTGGTCTTTGGCTTCTTTGATGTGTATGGAAGATCTTGTATTCCTGGGATCAGTCTAACTGCTCTAGCAAACTAACGGGTGTTGGGATGGATAGAGCGGAGGTGCTGATACGAAATTTCGTGTTCACGTCTGGGAGGTGAGGAGTACCCAATTTCAAAGTTGCATGTAGGTGAGAGGGAGTGCAAGTTACTACCTTGACCAGATGATTGATGAGTGGCGGTGAGAGGACATTCAGCCATAAACAAATGGCAGCCCTCCTTCTAGCACCAGAAATGTTGACGGTGTTGGACCCGCCAACATTCAGGGGATCCCCCCGGTATGAAGTCCCAACTAGACCTCACACCGTTTTGTGTAGGAGTCCCATCCGGTATGATGGCTCGGTTGCCATTATCTTAAAGATATGCCTTAGCTCTTGCTTGTCAGCACATGAGAGTAGTATACTTAGTCTTCAAACAGTGAGGTTTGTGTGCCTGGTGAGTGCTTAGTGTCGCTTGTGTCAAGGTTCTTTCATTGCAGAGGGAGAGAGTAAGAGAGAGTCTCAAGTCAAAAGGGAATAGTCCCAACTCTGCTAGAGACACATAACACAGCAGGACATGTGCAGCTTCTGGCGGAGTAGTCCACACGAATGCGGCAGTCACAAACACAAAGTGAACAGATAGCACGTACAACACCCAACGGAATAGTCCACACGAGTGTGACGGTAGTTATAACAACTTTACAAAGAACGAATTTGTCGAGTGTCCAGTGGAATAGTCCACACGGGCGAGACAACCTTAACAACTAATACAACAAATTTCCAATAGCATATGCACTAAAACAACCGAAATAGTTCAACTGTATTAATACAAGTTAAAGCAACATGCATTACAAGCATCCAAAGAGTAGTCTTACAAACGAATACAATACATGTGTGAAAATGTGTTGGCATGTTAACAAGCCTTTGAATTAAGCGAAAGTTCTAAGAAACATCTGTACACCATACATCACTAACCTTGATAGCGAGGCATTGGAGCCACTGCTCGCTCCTCAAAGAAAAGACTACAAACTCTCAAGGCTATGTGGGAGGAGTCAAGGTGAAAAGTCTTTTGCATGTACAAATGAAGGGTATATATAGCCAAGGGTGAACTTGACCCTTATGACTCTTCCACTTCCCTCATGACTGTTTGACTTACATGACTCTTGGACTGACATGACTCTTCAACTTCATATGTGGGCCTCTTGTACTTCCACGTTACATTACATTGATTACAACAATATGGCCCACAGTAGTGATGTGGCCGAGATGACTCATGACATGATTCGACATGACAGTGTTGGTATGTTCATGCTGATGGTGGTGTCCATGTTGAGCTGCAAAGCTGCTGAATGGTGAGTGTGCTCTTGGTGTATCATAGCTTCACCTCCGCATGGCAAGGTGTGCGGAGTCTTCGATGGTCTTGGTGTTCGCTTGATGTTGCATGTACATGTATCCCCTTCATTGGTACTTGGCATGCTTCATGTGTTCATCTGTTCACGAACAAGTCTCCTAACATGAGCTCCTTGTTCATCATGTTCGTCATCACGCCATGTCCCATTCATGTACCTGTATCTACAATCACTCATGACGAGACGACATCAAATCTAGAAATCCCCTAGTCTACCATGATGCATCATCTTTCGTTTTCGGGCACAGATGACTAGGAGAGAGGGCAAGGCTCTGAAACTGCTAAAAGCATATTTCAGGACGGGACGCGGGGCTCCAAGCCACTGTCAAGAAAAATTGCGCAGAGATCACTGGGAGGCTGGGTTGAGCAGTCCGAAACAGCAATGACATTCTGCGGGATCTGGCTCAGCTAGGAGGCAAAATTGCGCAATTTTTTCCGAGAAGGCAATGTAGGCAACAAGGAGGACTGGTAATGAAAATAGCACAGATTCTCAAAGGAGGCTCGGAGTGGGCTATGAGAGCTTGCAGGCCAAAACTGCGCAAAACTGGAAGGCACTCTTGCAGGACATGTCTATGCAGTTTCCGGGCTAAGCAAGATGTCGGGTAGCTGGTAAACAGTCCAAGAAAACTACGCAATTTTTAGGAGTTGCAACAGGCTGGCTAGCAGGGGAACTAATTGACAGAACTGCGCCATTTTCAAAGACAGTGTAGTGACAGGCAACGAGTGCCCGTCCCTCTTGTCTGCACAATTTCTTCAGTCAGCAGAGGCAGGCATGCTGACAGCTTCTACGCAATTTTTTGGAGTGAAGCTTGGGTCACTACCCAGTCAAACTCTCCAGTTGACCAACGGGAGGCTTGATGGATAGGCTTGCGAGCAGCGCAGACTGGGATAGCTTCTTGGGCAACTTCTATGCTATTCTATGTCACAGTCAGCTAGGCTGATTCCAGGATTGCGCAATGCTGACTACCTAGGAGGCAGCCTCAAGCTTTGCGCAATTCTGGGTAGCAGTACTTTGTCATTGAGGGTTGAGACTACACAGTGCAACTCAGTGGAGGTTCAGCTAATGGAGGGTGGTCAAGTTGACAGATCTTCGGCAAAATGGTCAAGTGTACGAGCGAGTGAACTCGTGTATGCATGACCTTGCAAACACACACTCAACATGACTTGACAACAAGACACCTCAAACCAACAAGACAACATGCTCAATGTGACTGACCAAAGGGTGTGAGCGACAAGTGCAACACTTGAGATAGATCATTGAACGACCGCGACGACACATGCGCGACATTGCATACAACTACGGATGTGAGTGCGACAGATGCTTACATAGCGAACACAACTTGTACACATGAAGACAGACCTTCAACATAGCCAAAACATGACTACAAGCATGACATTGCAACCAACATGCTAAAAGACGACTAGTGAACGGTCAAGCAAGGAGGGTGTAAAGACTCGACACCAGCTCATGGGATGAGCCCGAGTGTTTGCAAACATCAAGGAAAAACCAAGGAAGGCTCCGAAATTGGATGCAAGCCAAAATTTTGGAGGGTGTTTCCGCCGCTACAACAGATTGGCAGAGAAGGTTTCCAGTGAGCAGATTAGTTGATTCGTACCGCAAATCTAACATAGTAAATTTGCAGCAAGAGTTTTGTAGTTGTTGATCAGCACATGCAAGAAGAGAAAACCACACCAAGAGAGAATTTCTAGTTTATCTCAAAGCGTTTCCAGTTTTCCAATTGCAGGAAAGGAGGTTGTGATTTCCAGCAACAGAAGGTCGTAGAAAACTTGTCAGTGCAACTAGTATGAGTTTCAAGGTTAGCAGTGTGCGTGCCAAATTTTAGAGGACTTCCAAGAGGTAGAGCGAGTTACCCAATAGAAGTAGCATGCAGTACGAATTCCGGGAAGGACACCAAAGGCAAGTGTAGAAGCAAATTTGTGCATTGTAGAGGAAGTGTGTGTAGCAAAGAGAAGTTTGAGTGAGTTGCTAAAAGGAGGAGATTTCCAACATATAGTTTTCCAGTTGATTTGAGTTTCACAGTTATGGTTGCAGCGAGACTCAAAGATCAAGACAGACTTGACAGAGCCTCAAACTTTGGCATCTAGAAGGCTAGCATGCAATTCCTATTGGATGAGCATGGTCTGAAGGAGTTTGTGACAACTGTAATTGCTAACTCGACAGATCCTATCTAGTTCCACGAGTACAATAAGGATATGGCCAAAACAAAGAGGATGGTCCTAGACGGAGTTCGGGATCACATTGTCCCGCATATTGAAAACAAGAATACAACAAAAGACATGTGGGATGTCGTTGTGAAGTTGTACCAGGATCCATCTGAGAATCGAAAAATGATTTTCAAGTAGAAGTTGAGAACAACCAAGATGCAGAAGGGTGAGAGCGCAACTTCTTATCTCACCAGGATTCATGAAGTCAGAGATGAACTTGAAGCTATTGGAGAAAAATCGGCAAACATTGAACTGGTGCTAACATCTCTAAACGACTTTACCAAGGAATGGAAAACTTCCATTCAATGAATCACTAGACAAAATAAGCTACCAGATTGGGAATGCCTGTGGAGTGACTTCACTCAGGAGGAGCTAAGACTTTGTCTCACAGAGGGTGCTACTAGTAGCAGTAGCAAGGGACCGAAGGTGGAGAAGGAAGAAGAAAACGTAGCACTTGCAGGAAAGGGAAAGGCGAAGAAGGATTTCAATCAGGGACAAAACTCAAAAGGGGAGAAGAAGAAGAAAGACCGGTCGAATGTCAAGTGCTTCGGACGTGGTGAATATGGTCATACATCACCTAGCATTTAAAGAGGAAGAAGGACAAGAAGGGGCAGCAAACAACAACTTTGGCAGAGATCGATGAGTTTCCGTCCAGATTAGAGGAATTCGCATTGATCATATCAATACCTCCGGATTTGAGGAGGAGCATGATGCGTCAAATCACCAGGATGGGCGGGGACAATGTAAGAGCAGCAGGAAGCTTAGATCAGATCCAGTTATTGTATAGCCTTCACATGGATCATTACCCTTGCTACAAGAGCCCACAAGATAGAGTAGCAAGAGGGTCGAGATGTCAAAAAGGCGCAGTCAGATACTTGAGGGGCAGTGAAGAGCTATTTGTAGTCAGATACTTGAGAGGCAGTTGCAGAACCTGTTGGGCGCAGTCAAATGCTCAGTGGATAGTGCAGAGCTAGTTGTAGTCAAAGACTCAAGGGACAATTGCAGAGCCAGTTGCAAGGGCACAGTAGATCAGTAGAGATCGAATTTCCAGGTGCAATTGCAGGAAATTTGTGTGATGAGGTGGTAGTGCGAATTGGCCAGTTGTAGTAGCAAGCACAATTCCAACTAGAAAGAGACTCCATGAGAGAGTTTCCAGCAAGGGGTGGCAATGAGAATTAGCAATTGTAGAGTGCAAGTGTAGTTACAGCCAGGGAGAGACTTCATGAGAGGGTTTCCAGCCTAACAGAGATTTCCCATTCTTGTTCAAAGGGAGATCAAGACTCACTATTGCAGTGGTTTTCGTGGCAGTGTAGTGATAGCAGCAGCGTAATGGCAGCGCGAGGACAACAACAGTATGAGTAGGGCAATGATAGCGCAGGGTGGTTCAGTTATGGTTGATGGCAGGTGAATCAGAGTATGCGCAGTAGCATGATGTGAAAATTCAGTTATCCGATTCCTACTACAGCAACTGATGTTAATTCTTCTAATTGTTAATTTGATTAAATAATTTACTACTTGTGTGCTACGGCAAATATCGATTTAAATACATTGTAGCCTACACAAATAAAAACTGCGGAAACTTAATACAGCATAGGAGAGATAATCATCACACACATCTACAAAGTTATTTTTGGACAAATTTCCCTAGAAAAACCCAGTGTGGGAAAACCAGTGCAGCAACTGAGGGTTTGTATTATTAAGCAGTAGTTTTCTGAATACAATCTTTGGATGCCTTGTTGGCTAACCAATACAGAGAATCTGACTAGCAAAGAGATTAATGAGAGATACCTCACACTATCACTGGCGATCCAAGACTAATCCAACCACTAGATGGCTAGCCCCTAGCATCGTCTATGCAATTTCTGCGCAATCACTGTGTTTTTCTGCATCACTGCTTCTGGGGTCTGTGTCGCTCCTTCTAGCTAATCGTTTTTCTTCTGGATCTTCAACTTCTACCCTCTCGGTCTCACAGCCCGGCTTCTGGCTTCAGAACTCGACTTCTCCAGCAAAATACAGATCTCCTCTCAGGTTCTGCATTGCTTCTGCGTCAGCCTATGCTGCCCAACGTAGCCTCTACGCTGCCTCTTCCAGATCTCTCTCTGCCTCCTCTGCAATGTATTCCCCAACCAGTCCAACAGTGAACGATCAAACTATCCTCCAAGAGCTCAGTGAACAGTTAAAAGACTCGACCTTCAATGTTGGTCAAACCTCAATCAAATTAGCTCCAAAAATCATGGTCAAACCCCATCAACAAAGAGAGAAGGTTTGCGGTCAAACTTGCAATCCACTACAATCAACATGCCTAAAAAACCTCGAAGCCTGTGTCAATAAATGCAGCCTTCCAAAAAAGGTCAAAGTCTAGTCAAAGAAAGTCAAAAGAGCCCAAAACAAAGCTCGTCAACGCTGGTCAAAGTCACCCGATAGAAGTAGAATTCAACCAACAGAAAAGAAGACTTCCTCCTTCGCATGCATGAAGAGAACCCTGCAATTTTCAAATGTATGAACCAATGAGAGAAGAGAGATGCTTAATGATGATGTCTCCAAATGAGGTGCCTTAGCTTGTATTTATAGGCATATGAGGAGGGCTAATTAGTCTGTTAGGTCGACCTTGACTTTTGTGCCATTGTGGGTTTTCTCTTAAAAAAATAAATTTTCCTTAACCAAATTAAATTCTTCCAAAGGCAATTTGAGGCTTCTCTGGATGAGGAAGATTGTCCAATGGAGGAAATTTGTCCCTGAACTGCCAAATTAACACTCCCTCTCATAGTTGCAGGAATCGCCCCCCCCGGATCCTAAGCCCGAAGCGCGATTCGAAGCGAAGCGTCCCGGAATCGATAGGCGAAGCGCGCTTCCAAAAAACAGGTGGCGCGATTCCGTGTTTTTTTGGCGATTCCTGCCATTTGAGGAGGCGTTGCCCCGGAAGCGCGATTTCGGAGGCGCTTCGGGCATGGGGTGGCGCCACGCAACCTGCCCGAAAGCGCACGCCACCCGCACGCCACCCAAGCGCAACCCGCGGGGCAGCGATTTAACTTAATTTTTTTTTAATTTTTTTTAAAAAATAACCTAACTAAACATGAGGGGGTGGGTTAGGGGTGGGTTAAGGGTGGGTTAGGGTGAGTTTAGAAAAGAATAAAGCCCCCATTCTCTTCTCATTTTCTCACTTTGAGTTTATGAGAGT
>APFE031170938.1:0-11001 GCA_000404065.3 Pinus taeda | reverse complement strand
GTCACGTCTGTTGACTGTTTTTTAAAGTTTTTTAAAAATATCGTGAATACCATTCACCGCAGTTTTTTTTTTTTTAACGGCTGTTGTTTCTGAAAAAATCGTGAATACCACCGCAGTTTGTGAATACCACCGCAGTTTTTTTAATGGGTGCTACGGGTCGATAGTGGTGTGAACAGGTGACTGGCGGAAGGCGTCAGTGGAGGGTTTAGCGGATTACAGTGGAACAACAGTCGTATTAACACGGCGTTGTGGACAACGAAAGCAGCAAACAGGGACAGCCGAGTAGTGGTCGATGACTGGTAGCTTTGTCACGGACGAGAAGGCTACAATTTGAGCCGTCGCAACGAAAGCAGTGATCTGTTGGAGCGAAACAATGTGGAATGGTTAGGGCGGATGGAGAGGACGACAGCGAATCGCGGCACGGACAATCGACGTCTGAGGATTTATATCATTTATTAATTCTTATATATATTTTTCAATTATTTTTTCTTAAGTCACCAAATGTCTAAACCTGCAAAATGCAGAACCTCCACACTGTGTAAGGAAACGTTTCAACGGAAATAAGTTTGACGAATTCTAAAGATCAAAGACCAGATCACACTGACTTTGTGCAGCAATTACGGTCAAAAGATCGAACAGCTCTGATACCAATGGAGCATAAACTTCCGGATAAACAGAAATATATATAAAAAAATACTTTTATTAATAAATGAATTACAGATGATGCTGATTTACACTGGGTTGCCTGGCTTATATACCGCCATGGGCACCCTTTGGGAAAGGGCATGATCTTATGATCGTGCCCTTTCGTCTAATTAAATTTAAAATTAAATAATAAACCTAAGTTAACTAATTTTTACATAACAAAGACTCGACATTCAATGTTAGCCAAACCTCAATCAAAACAACTCCAAAAATCACGGTTAAACTTGGTCAACGGAGAGAGAAGGTCTGCAGTCAAAGCTTGAGATCCACTACAATCAACATGCCCAAAAATCCTCAGTCCTTGTGCCAATAAATGTGCCCTTCCAAAACATGTCAAAATCTAGTCAAAGCAAGTCAAAAGAGCCCAAAACAAAGTTGGTCAACATTGGTCAAAGTCACCCAAATAGAAGTAGAATTCAATCAACAGAAAAGAAGACTTCCTCCTTCGCACATGTGAAGAGAACCCTGCAATTTTTAGATGTATGAACCAATGAGAGAAGATAGAGATGCTTGATAATCATGTCTCCAAATGAGGTGCCTTGACTTGTATTTATTGGCATTGGAGGAGGGCTAATTGGTCTCTTAGGCCGACCTTGACTTTTGTGCCATTGTGGGTTTTCTCTTTAAAAAATAATTTTTCCTTAACCAAATTAAATTCTTCCAAAGGCAATTTGAGGCTTCTTTGGATGAGGAAGATTGTCCAATGGAGAGAATTTGTCCCTAAGCTGCCAAATTAACAAAAATGCTCCAGAGACCTCTCGTTGCTCCCTCAATCATTGTTGCCATAGCTCGAGCTCACTTCCTTGTTGAATCATTGCACTGGATAGCTTGATTTTCCAACGATACTCACTCTCCCTCTTGCTCGATGTGTCTGTCTCCATCCCATCGAGTTGCTCTTATAATCTCTCATTGGAGCTTCAACGGCCATGATTAAATCATTATCAATGACTAATCTCATCTTAGACTCGACCTGTGTGAATCTTTCTCAATTAATTATTGTTAATTAATCAATTTTCCTAAGTTAGACTTATGCAATTTTTAATTATTGATCAATAAACTTAATTGAGAGGTCTCTAGGTGTTTTCTACCCAAACCTTTTCTTCGTTTCGGAGATCTTGTGTTCTTCAGCCTCTCTAACATAAGTCCAGACTATAACACTTGTTCGACGCTACAAAAATTAACATTTGTCACCTGCATCAGACATATGCTTCTCACCCATCCGGCATGAGCACATAGATGAATGTGGGCTTCCGATCAAAAGGTACTTTATTCATTTTGAAATCTAATGCTTATGCTTGTTTGTATTTAGGCATTTGATATGGATTATGAGGTGACCTAGAAGAAGGAGGGGCTTTGACCGTGATCCTGTTCTCTCACCTTAAATGGGCGGTTAATCTTCGATCCTAGTCCAGTGGGTCCTCCCCTAATGGCCCATTGGGTATAGGAGGGGCACGACTTGGGAAGCCCTGATCGAGATAGCATAGTTCCACCTATCCCTATTCCATACTTACCACTTTCCATCATACATTACAAGCCCTTATCTCACATCCATTCTTCGAGTTCAACTAACCATTGGTTCTCTAGGATTTGGCACCCATACATCCTCATCCCTGGGTAGGGCCCAAAATTTTGCCCTAGGAGTTTCATGCAACTAAAAGAAAATAAAAAGCATATCATGGCCACAGAAAAAATGAAAGGAAAGAATATCAAAATGCAAAAGATGGCTAGGACATACAAATTAGCACGTGGGCAAAAGCCTAGCATGAGCTCTACCTCACTCCTTATGGCCATCACTGGATTCCTAAGCACATGTTGCTCCATTACAACATAAAAGGAACCCTTGCATGTTCTAAACCCGATGTGCAATGAAATGACGCATCCTTAGGGGGTAATACAACTGCCATATCATTCAAAGCAAGCTCTAATCCTATACAAAGAAAAATCAAGCAAAAGTAAAAGGCGCACAAGAGGGGTGGAAAAACAAAGCCCGAGTTGGTAACTCATGCATTCACGATTGCTCCCTCCTCACATCTATACACTCAGGATGTGGATTCTCGTTCATGCTAGTCCCTTTAACCATGGCACTTGGTCATGAAGGCTTCTCTCCTCCATACCATCACTATTATTCACTAACACCTATCGATTGAAGGGTGGACTAAGGAAATGTTACTTCCCCTTAGGGATTGGAAACACCTAATAGGGTTGTCCTTTTGCCACTCCTACCTAAGGAGGAAACACTATTGTCCTTTGTCCTTTAGGCACTCCTTTAGCGAGCTCAAAGCCCTGATTTTGGAAGGGAATCCCTATTTGAAGTATTAAATGGCCCATTACATTCAAGCTTAGTTCTCTTAGATGCAATAATGATTATTGTCCCTGATGACTGGTTTCTTTCACTACACTTTATGTTGTGATTTCCAAGTGGTTCAACAACCCATGTTCTAGCCACCTTACCCACAAGTACCCAAGCCATTAGAGAAGTATATTGGCACCCACAAAGAAGCATTGACAACCATGGGTTTCCAAGCAACATTAGCACATCACATATGACCCTGGGCACCTCCTACACACAAGACGTTTTGCCACTTTGCACTACATTTGATGATTATTCAGGATGATACACCTAGACCCAACATGCCCCCAAGTCAGCCTTAGCACCATATCAAGGATGGCAACTAATTCAAGTCTCAGATGAGGATGGTCTCACCTTTAGAGTCTTGGGAGGGCTAGTAGCACCTAGAAAGCCCTCAACATTGGAGTAGAGTTGGACAACTTTTCATAGTTGGAGGCCCAAGACACCACTTTGTGGTGCCCCGGCTAGATTTTGGGGACCACAGAGAGCCATTGATGGAAATTTGAAGTCCAACCCTCAAATGATAATTTTTAGATGCTACTACGTCACACTTGGCACCTCGTAGCATCAACACTTGGCATTTGGAGCTTCCTTCATAGATGACGTCAACCCTAGAGGCCTCGCGACTCACACGTGTGGGATTTTCTTAGCATTTATGTTGAGAGCTAGTGGGTTGGCTTGTGACCCAAGGCATTTTTATGATTTTATTTGTTATTAGGAGCTTGTAGGCTAATAATTAGTACTCTTCCTCCTCATGTAAATAGAGGAGAGGATCAATGTTATTCATCATAATCATTGGGACTATTCTGGCTTAGGAGAATTTTACCCTCTTGTATCTTGGAAAGATGTGATCTATGGAATACTTTGCATATTGGAGCCATTTTCTTGTCTTTGGAGAAATTACCTTGGATCAATGACGGATTATTCATGCATTTCATCTTGTAAGTAAGCATTTCTTTTTTTGAAAAAAAAATCATTTAACGGTCCAATGTATGGAATGTAATGGTTATCTAGGGTTTTCCTATTGTGCCCTAATTTGTTGAAAATTAATTGCACGGAATCTAGATATCCTCATTGTGTGCATTACTTCTACATGGAATGTGAATGGTAGTCCCCTTGGTGAACTCTTGTTGTAGCTCTCCCAAGTGCCTTTGATCCCTCACAAAGCTAATAGTTAGGGTTTTGTTGCTAGGGCATCAAAACATCCTTACTCCTTTGCAAGGACTAGCCAATCTTAAGCATCCATAGACTCCATCAACCCAAGGACTAGGCACTGGCCTTGTCTAGTTGGTGATCAAGTTAAATTTCACCAACAAACTAGATTTCGTTCTCTTTTCTCAAATTCAGCCTTCTTAAGGATAAGTGGCCCAATTCGGGCTTAGTGCAAAATTGCTTGGAAGAGGAATTTTCTTGGTTGGAGGGATTCAACATCAAGGATAGTAGTGGTTGCCTCAAAATCATTCCTCTTGGTGGCTAATCTTTTCATTTTCTCCATAATTTTTCTTGCCCTAGCTATTTTTCCCTAGGAGAAACCCTAGTTTGGTTAAGCGTCAAGTTGAGGGCTTCTTGTAGGTGTAATGAACCATTGTCTTGCTAGAATTTAATGTTGGAAATCTTTTCTTGGTACCTTGACTTTGGCTCATTTCATTTTCCACGCTATTAATCAAACCCTAGGTCTAGCGTGCCCTAGTTTGGCCTCTCTAAGAGAAGCAAATTGTCTCTTCTTCATTGCTTCAGCCTTGCACCTGAGTTGTGTCTTTTACTTAGAAGCCTATCATGTCACCTTATACCTTTAAGCCTAGAATATCTCTTAGGTGACCTATATACCGGGACTCCTCCAATTGGTGAAAATTCATAAAGAGTAGGGGGTAGTAGCTGTGGTGACAGTGGGCTGCTATCTTATTGTTGTCGCTTGGGCTAGTGATTGCCTTGTAAGGTTCCGCCCTACAAGCTCTGCTAGATTTTGCGGGAACAACAGGGAATATTATACTAACCATGAACAGCATTGGAATTATCTTCTAGGCAGACTTAAACAAAAAAAAAATGGAAAAAGAAGCAGAACCTTCAAATTGCATAATATAGAGGCCTGCTGCGTCGTACCTGGAACTGGGCCAAGACACATCAATGACTTCAAAGAAATTAAGACACTGTTCCTCATTGAATGTCAGGTGGATCGGGTGGATTGAAAGAGCAAAATAACCAATATCACAAGACATCGTCACGGAGATACAGTTCTTTACAATATGATATCAAGAAAAAGAAGGAAAAAACAAATATGTATGATGTTCACCGATTATGTTAGAAGGGATCATTACAATTACTAACTACAATTAGGTTGAATTTTTATCCAAGTTACACATAACATTGTTTTCTAATGGACATTGTGGAGAAATATGTATGCTTCCTCTAGAATCTAGATGATATAAAAACTTGAATTGCGGTCGAAAAGAAATGACAGCTGAATATGAAATGAAGAAATAACATAGATTAGCATTACTGTTGTTTGGATCAATGATCATTGATAACCCTTCTTCCTGTGAAAGAACATGCATAATAGAATCTCATACATTTAAGTTTTTACCAGAAAATAAATTTTAGAATAGAAGGAAAATGCTATAGTCAGAGAAAGAAAAAGGAAGTGCCATTGCACTTCAATTTCTGCACGTTAAGCATAATCAACTTGATATTACAGGTATCTGAGACATGCCTCTGATACAACATATTGCGCAGGATCTCCGTCGTCATGATCAAAATTCTAGCTTCTTTGTTTACCGCTGCATCTCCAGTGAGAAGACCCACATTCTTATCGCCAAATGTTTCCCTACAACATTTAAAGGTTAAAATGATGAAAAAGGTGAGAAGATCTGCAAGCTTCTTCCTCAATGTCTCAGGAAAAAAGTAAAATAAGCTCATGGAGCCCTCATAATCTAACTGGTTCTTTCATCCTAGCTGTGACTCAAAATGCATTCAGTTTGAAAGACTTCATAATCTCAATGCTTGTTCTAAGAAAAGATAATATATAATTTTACCAATGCCATAAAGACTAAGTTCTTAAAACAATTTTTTTACCGGAATTCACGAAACTTTTGATTTGAGAGAGCCTTTAAAGGTGTTGTATAAAACAGACGCTTTCCTCTGGCTACTATTGCAGCTGCTGCAGCTTCAGCTATTAAAGTCTTTCCACTGCTTGTTGGAGCACAGACAACTACAGAAGAACCTTTCAAAAAGGATTCAATGGCCAACCGCTGTAATCAGAACATCAAATGTGTGAGATAATCACTCCACAAGTAATTTTTCAAAAAAGTTAAAAATGCTTGCCTTCTGAAGTCACCATTGCTTGATTTACGCACTAGAAATTTATCATTGTATCTAACAACTCATTTAAGATTGACTTTAACAAACATGGTAACCTGAAAAAATATTATCAAATTGAATAAAAAGTACAAGTTGAATGCATTCCAAAGAATTTGTTTCCATGTATTTCATTGTTAGATGGATATAACATTTGACTTATTCAAAGATTGTGAGACGCAAGTGTGAATCTCAGGGTTGGATAGTTGGTATGATATTAGCTTGTCGATGAGCTCTTGGAGAGGTTAGTACAGCTTGGTGAGATGCCTTGCTAGGCCTTCTTGTTGCTGATTAACATTTGCAGTAATTTTGGATGCCCTAGCTAGGGTTTGGGAAGCTTTAGAGAAATCATCACTTGGGATAAAGTGTGAGTACTCAATGTACGAGCTTTGGCAAAGCTGAGGTGTTGTATTGTACTTTCACATTGTGATTAAAAATGAATTGTGTTGAGATGTGTAGCTTGGGAGGTACTCCCACAACCCTTGGGGTACTGGGTTTGTGATGGGCTTTGGGCACAAGTTGGTGAGCTAAAGACCCAAAAGAATGGTTTGTTTATTCTAATTGGTGCAAGAGGGCATCTTGAATGAAGTCAAAAACCCCTTATGTCATTCAATTGGAGTGTATAAATAAGAGAGACTAAGAGTGGCCTCTTCACACAAATGCAATCAATCCATTAGAAACAAAGCAAGCCGCAGATCATTTAGAAGGTCGAGCTGGAGCAAAAGGACGAGTTTTTCTGGGCTAAACAAGCTAAGGAAGTTGGCAAGTAATCTTTGTTTCATCTTTGAGCCAGATTGAGTCTGAAAGGGAGGGCCAAGAGTTTATTAACCTGGAGAGAGGGGCGAAGCCCTGAGAAGGAGGCTGAGACCTCTGTTGTGCTAGACCACGCCGAAAAAGGCCTCAGTCCTATGTAGAGGAGGGCCGAAAGGGTCTCAAGTTAACACAGTAGGGCCGAACAAGCCACAAATCTAGGCAAAACTTGCTGAGTAGGGCAGAGACCCCTGTGTTGTCTTGAAGAGCAAAGAATGAAGTTGCGACAGAGGTTTATGCGAGTTATGTTCGTTGTTGGTTGATTGCTCAGGTTGTTCCAAGGTCTGTTCACCAAGAAGGGCTAAATAGTACGGGTCTTAGAAGGTTGTCTGTTAAAATTGGCAACTAGGGCCAAATTCCACCTTGCGATAGCTCATTTGATGGAGATGATGATTGCATTAAATTTCTCTTTTCGAGAGGACCAAAATTGATATAAATTGAATTTATGCCCACACATCTGCAAATTTTCAAGATCATCCACATCATCATGTAGGCTCAAAAAGCCCAATGGATGTGTCACTTCAGCCTCAACGACTTGTATAAATACAAGTGACCTTTCACCTCATTTGACATCTTCATCACTCACATTCTCTCTCCTTCTCTCATTGGTTCGTACTACATCGGCCATTCTCTCTCTCTCACGTGTGGATCAAGCAGAACGAATTTCAGAGCTAAATTGCAAGGTCGAAAATCTCAGAAAATTCTGAAATTCAACTAGCATTGACTTTGACCTTCCAAGGAGAGTTTGACTTCGATCTTTTGGGAGATTATATGTTTGGGCAGGCTGCATCTTTTGGCACAGGAACCAAGGTGATCTGAGCACTTTGATTGCAAACCAAATTGCAAGTTGACCGCATATTTCAAGGGAGTAGTTTGACCAAGTTTGACCGTTGACTTTGTCACTATTTTGGGCTAACTTTGACCAACTAATTAGGCCAAATTTGACTGGGGAAGACCGAGCTGTTTTGAGGTCATCCTATTGTTGCTTTGACCTCTTTGACTTTCTGGTTAGGCATGATTTGACTGCAGTTGACTATAGATTTTGACAAGGTTGTTTTACCTTGAATTTGGCAAGTCAATTTGACTTTTGTACTCCCTCTCTCTGTTGAACATTTGATATAATAATAAGAAGATTTGATCAAAGGGTTTTCCCCATCTTGGGATTTTTCCCTAGCATCTGCCAAACCTGGTGTTCTCTTGTCTTGGCTTGTCTTATGCATATTGTTTTATGCTTTATCTACTTTTATTGCCAATGTGATTAATGGTTAATGTGATTGCTATTGGAAATCTAAATTGGAAGTTGTCATTGGGCCGCTAAAGGAACATTGAAGTAATTGTGCTAAGCATAGAACATACCATTGTTAACTAAAATTATCATGAAATCGGAGCACAGGTGAAGGCAAAGCCCAAGCAAGAGAGAGAAAAGCAATCACTAAGAGAGATATGTTTGATCTAGCTTCAATGGCTTCTACATCTTACTTCAAATCCAAGGATAAGCTCAAGGACAAATCTGACTATCATGCATGGAAAATGACTTTTGACGAGCATGATCCCATGGACTATGTAAACGGAATGTGGTGGAGCCTCCTTCAAATGCCCCTGTTGCTACAAAGACGAAATACAAGAAAGGTGGAGTCAAAGCTAAAATAATCATTATAGACTCTATTCAAAAGCATTTGGCTACTTATATTTCTGATTTAGAAACATCTAAGGAGATGCATGATAAGTTGGTTGGGATGTTCAAAGTGAACAATGCAAATCAAATCCTTTTTCTCAAAAACAAGTTAAAGGACATCAAGATGGATTAAGGGGAGTGTTAAAATTGGCAACTAGGGCCAAATTCCACCTTAGGACAGCTCATATGATGGAGATGATCATTGCAATGGATTCCTCTCTTCGAGAGGTCCAATTTTGATATAAAGATCATCTCATTCTGACAAGCAGAAATGGAATTTTGAATTTATTCTCTCTTATGCACAAATTGTCAAGGTCGGTCTCAGTCAAATGTAGGCTCATGAAGCCCAATAGATGTGTCTTCTCACCCTCAATGAAGTGTATAAATAGGAGTGACCTCTCTCCTCATTTGGATACCACTCATCTCATCACATATCTCTCTCTCTCTCCTCTCTTGATTGGTTTGTACAGCTTGGAGGCAGCTTCTCTCTACTTCACACGTGTGGCAGCAGGCCGAATTTCTGGATTTGTTTGCTGGCAGAATTTTAGGAAAACAGACCAGCATTGACCAAGACCCTTTTGACCAGCATTGACTTCGTTTTAGAGGGCCTAAATTCGATCTTTGAAGGTTGCATTTAGTGGCACAAGAATCGAGGTGATTATGACAATTTGACCAGTGTTGACTTATGTTAAATTTGGACAACTAGGTCCAAACTCCATGTTTTGATGCTCAGATTAAGAGGCTAATATTTTTGTTGGATTCCTCTTTCTGAAAGGTGTAAAATCCATATAAAAATAGTCTTAATCTGATGAGCATAACTTATATTTTGAATTTATTATTCTTAATAAATTATATGTGCAAGGTCGGCCAGTTTTGTAATGTAGGCTCACATGCCCAACAGATGTGTCACACACCCTCATTGATGGATATATATACAGGAAAAGTTGGAGAGAATTTCAACACAACACAACTCACATCTTCTCTATCATAACTTGTTGGAACGAAGAGGGTTGTCGTGACACATGCTGGGCTGGCTGACCATAGGAGACTTTGCTGGTTGAAGCATCCTGTTGACCGCCGAAACGAACACACACATTTTTCCTGTTTCTGATTTGTCTTCTGTAAGATCTGCTGTTCTATCTGCATTTTTGCTTAACTACTTGTATGATTGCTGTGAGAAAAGTGAAATTGCTCTTAGCATAGAACATCTACAAAACTTTACATGGTATCAGAGCTGAGGTGAAGACAAACTCTAGCAATCATCATCGAACTCACGGAGATCTCTCGCATAGAGGACAAGGAGATACGAAGATGTGCGTCGTTCTGTGCGCAGGAAGTCTAAAAGAAATCTTCGTATAATTGGACTCGGATGGTGAGGAAGAGACTCGGCAAAGAGATCGAGGAATAATCGGGCAGCAGATGAAGTTCGGAGAAGCGCAGTAGTTATCCCCTTCGAAACAGGGAAAGAACGAAGTGCTGACGGGATTCCGGATTCGGGTGCCTGGTCGTTGAATGGACAGTCGTGCAATCGATGGCAAAGTCGATGGGTTGAGCCGACTGCGGGAAATTCCTTCGTCGTTCTGAGCAGGAAAGAAAATTATTTGGCTAGAGCCAGCACCTTGAAGCCGAGAGCTTTCATTTTTTGGACGTGATGGTGGATGATGGACCGACCTCCAGTTGTTTATTTTGGATGTGGTCAAAGCCTAGTACGTGCCATATTTGTGATGCGAGATACTTGCAGGGTCCTGATAATTAATTTCGCGCAGCATAAGTGGTCAACCGCACTCATCGTGAGGACTGGGCGTGACATATTGAAGCCGGTCTCAGTGTTTTTTTGAGGCGTGATCGGTTGCCAGGACTGAGCGTATTTGCAGAGGGCCAAGTGCCATTGTTGCAATGTTGTATGGCTATGCGTTGAATACTCGAAGCAGATGATGGATCGACCGATATTTCATCAGCATCGAACGAAGGTGGGGCAAGGTCGACGGTTGAGGTAGCGCATGATGCATATGCGTTATAGTGCCGAAGCCAGTGCGTAGAAGAGAATTAATTAATTGTCGTGTTGTGCCCAGACAACAACGACCGCCCTCAACAAATTAACAAAGCAGTG
>APFE031170923.1:0-10717 GCA_000404065.3 Pinus taeda | reverse complement strand
CCATCGCGTCCAAAACCATGGACTGAAAACCATAGGTAGGTTCGCCCAACCTAATATAGGGTCCAATTTTTTTTTTCCTGGGGCGCTGCCTCGGACCCCGTAGAGGGGGGCTACCCACCCCCCTCAAACCCTTGGACAAGGGGCGCTACCACCCCCCCTATGAACCCCCTGCTGCGCAATCGGCGCAACGAAGGGGGGGCTCCGCCCCCCCTCTAACCCCTTGGTTCATTACATAGGCTTGTCGTGGAAAGAATATAACACAACTCAACAACACCATCAACATTCTAGCGCTAGAAGGAGGGACAGGTGACAAGTTGAGTCCACAAATTTTGTTTGAATCTTTTAAATAAAATGACCACATCCTAGATCAGGATCCCAAGGTGTTTTTCGGAAGCTTTAGATCTTTCAATCCTCATGGAATTCCTACATAACTTGTCGCATCTAAAATTCGACGACAAGGGTCCAATAATCGTTCTTGATTACATGATTGAATTCATTCAATTTTGCTTTAAGTGTGGATTTTATTCTAAATAGATTCTTGCTAGGTTTTTTACCCTTACATTGGATGGTTGCGCTAAGCAGTGGTGTTATTTGTTACTCGTTGCCTCTATCTTTTCTTTCAAACAAAGGGTTAACGAGCTTCATCATGTTTTTGGAAAATTTGACTATCAAGATGTTCTTAATGAAATCAATCAACTTAATGTGGAACCAAATGAATCTCTTGAACACATTGCTGATTGATTCCTTCATATTTGTTATGATTTTTTGGATGAAGATGTGGATTGGGAATTCTTAGATGAAAAATTTCGATTCTTGACCAGGAAATCTCTAGAATCGAATCCATCATATGTTCTTGGTCAAGTAGAACTCCAACATTCCAAGGAGGAATCTCATGTTCCTTTCATTCCTTGTCCTCCTCCTTTTGATATTCCATGTGTCGAGCACTTACATATCAGAAGATCAAAAAAACAAATTCATTCGGTAACCATCTATAAAGTTGAGGAATCTTCTAATGAGGAATTGATGTTTTTCTCTTCTCTTTTTCAAGATGATGATTCATTTTGTTCATCACGTAGTCTTGATAATAAACTTGCCAATTATGAACTCACTAATCAAGTTGAATCCTTGATCGAACATTATTTGGATTATATTGTCTCTCTTGAATTGCATGATGATGCTTGCCGAAGTTTAATAGATGAAACTTTGTTTTTGTAGGAAGAATTAGACTTGCTGAATTTTCAAATAGAGTCTGATATGATCATTGAGGAATTTATTTCAGGTATATATTTCCCCCATCAAGAAGATGACATGTTGATCATTAAGGATTTTTGTTGCAATCTTGAAAAATCCATCAGATGAAAATCAAGTATTCCATGGATCTCGTGATTTGGATACCTCTTGTTTAGCTTATGATGAGTGTATCAATGATCAATATTCCTCAAACAAGTGTGCTTTCCCAACTTGTGCTTCAACCTTTCAAAATTTCAGAGTCTTGTCAAGAAGACGGGGCACTTCAACCTATGTTGATGGTTATTTCATGTTCTTGCTATCTTCACAACACTCTTGAATTTGGTCGACTCCAGGTTTTCTCGTAAAACTCTATTATCAGTAGTATTTCATGGGATTTTATTTCACTCTTGTGGGATATCTAGTTTCTTCATGTTCAATTATCTACCCCTCAAAATAATAAGTTTGATCATACTCATAGAATACAATCAATGTATCCTTTCCCATTTAAATTTTTGGTCGGGAATTCGGAAACAAAGGGCGACCTTAATGATTTTCAAACCCTGCAATCTGACACTTTTCTTGCATCATCCATTGAAGACCATAACCCACACACCAACATGGAATGTTGTGAATCTGTATGTTCATAGTTATATTTTGTTTATGGTCAACTTACCTTGGCAATGTTATTCAACTAGTTGTTTTTATGAACCTGTTTCCAATTGGCTAGAGGAATCCTACTTATCAGGATCCACAACTCACATTCAGTTGCTTCATGCATTCAACCGACCTTTGTATGGATGTGAGCCTGAGCAGTGCTATTGTGTTGTCTTTTGTCATGTAGAGTAGACAATGATTCCCCACCTTTATGTTTGCACTATATGATTTTATGTTTCAATACAAATGTTTTTGTTATTTATCTTCCTGGTTTTATGTGATGTTATATCGCTTTTACATGATCATCTCTTTTGACTTAAAGGTCAGGAGTAGATTTTATGGTTTCACTGGAGGTTCCATTTCACTTATCCCTGATATTCTAAACTATTAGTTTAGGTTAGGTTAGATTGGATTTAATTAGTTACATCACATAATATTTTCTTCAGTTTGCCTGGCTTCTTATGCTTCCTCTCGTCGTCTCTTTGTTTTATTTTTGTCAATAAAACACTGCATGAAAACTGATCTTGAGCTTTGAGATGATGTGGCTAATCTTGGGAAGATGAAAGTTGTAGTAACGTGCAATCCTTGGCTAGACTACCACTCTTATTCTTTGTCCTGGTCTTTATATATTTTAAAGTCAAATATATTTGGACAAAAAATATGATCCTTTCAGTCAGAGAATCGTAAGCAGAACCTTGCTACCTACATCTATTTAGGATCTTCATTTCTAGACTCGGTTTATTTATTAAATGATGTTTTCTTGCCTATACAATTGAGTAGGGAAAGGTAAGGGGAAAATCTATAGCAAGTAAACCATCATCACATCAAGGGTTCATAATACTTCTTTGAAGGAGTAACCTCTCCTGGTCTCAATAAGTTGGGATCCCTCTTCCACACCAACAAATAATAAGTGCCTAAGCACAATTTTATAAATGAAGTAAAATAAAGGGTGTAAAGAGAAAGGTTTTCTATGCAGAGAGGTGAATCAAGCAACTTCACTGAGGTATTGAACAAGCTCGCTAGCAGTGAAGCAATGCTTGTGCTCCTATAGTGACTCCGCCGAGGTACTGAACAAGCCTACTGGCAGTAGAGTGACACCAAATATGAAAACTCATACTTTGATTATCTTTAACTTGTGATTATACATTACCCTGGATTGAAACTATTGAGATACAATAAGATTTATGTTGTGTTACATTTAGTAAAGGAATGGAAGAGACTATATATTTAATCGGGTGGAATGCGAAGCTGTAGAAATCCATTGAATTAATTAATACTTGCTAAAGGATTGATACCTTGTGCATAAAATAGGACCCAACCAGAGAAGTTGGAGTTCTCCGGGTGTGTCACCAAGTGTTGTCGTTGCGATAACGAACCTCCAAAATTTTGCCTAATCTAATTTTGGAGCCTATCTAAACTATCGTTTCAAAGCATTGACTATCCTTGAATTATTCTAAAGTGTCTCTTTCATCATAATTCAAAGTTATCTAAGTGTCATGACCTTATCTTTAGGAACGCTTGTGTCATCTTTCTAAAGATAGGTAAAGGCTTAGATTTTATTGACTTAGTAGCTAGCTTTCACTCAACATGCAACACACATAAAAGCAAGAAAGCACCCCTTTTCTCTAAGAAAAATACACTTGCTTAACTTAGCAATCATAAAGGGCCACTATCCATTGGAACTTCACCTTCATTGGGAAAAAGTGGACTCATAACTCATAGTGAGTGCACTCTTAATGAGGAGCACACTCCTTGTTGTCTAGCAATGCTCCCTAGTGGTCCCACCTTGAGCGCACTCCTTCAACTTTATGAACCACGCCCTCTAGCCTAGCACACTCCTTGTTGTCTAGAGGTGTGCTTTCTTTCCCTCATGCATGCACTTTCTCTTTTTACATGGTGAGCACACTCTTAGAAAATAAGAGGGCACTCCACTTTAACTAACTAACTCTCTTATGGATCAACAATTCGAGGGCATGCATGGACTTGCCTTGCATGTCAAATATTTTTATAATCAACCCAGTTAATCAAACATTCTAATAATAAGTCTCACTTTGGGTCGAGTGCACTTCCCTACATTAGAAGCTTCTCTTTTATCTCAATTACAAGTAAGTCTGCATATTAATTTCTTTGTTTACTTTTGTTGTTTTTGCAGTCATTCTTGTTTTCCTTGATGACTTTTCCATTTGTTTTAGTTTCTTTAGTGGCATTTCTACCCATTCTTCCTCATACAAGTGTCATCTTATTATCACAAGTGGAATTTCTTGTAACTCTTTGCATTCCATGACCCTTCACCTTCTCTTCATGATTGCAATAGAGCCTATAAACACTTGCAGACCCTTCTTCTTAGTATAATTATGATTCCATGTTGTTGTTAGAATTTACTTAGCAGATTTAGAACCATTTCTAGCAAGAGCACACTTCTAGAAATTAATATCCCATTTTCTCGAAAAACTGTGCCCAAAAAGCCAAGTTTCTCCTTAGAGTGCACTCTGGAGAAATAAGAGTCCCTTCTTCTTGGAAATTGTTCCCAACAAAAAGCCCGCCCCCTCTTGAGCACGCAACACACAGATAAGCATCAGTTAACTCTCCTTGTGTTTTGAGACTTCACCTTGTACCCTCACTGGGCCCTCTTCAGCACATAACACACTCACAAGCTCCAACATGCCTCCCTTATGTTTCGAGACTGCGCCTTGCAACTTTCACTAGTTCTCTTGAGCATGACGCACTCACAAGCACTCATTGATCTTCCTTGTGCCTAGAGACTATGCCATGTGCCCTTGGAAGCCTTTCTCTCTCTTTCCTTGAGTGCATGGTGCATCCTTAAGCGTCAACCAACCCTTGTTACCCACAGTTGCTTCGACATGCACCCTCCTCTTATCTAGATCTAGTTTTCACTCTTAATGGCTATTTAAGTCATGTTATCTCATCATTTATATGATTATTCTCTCAGATAAATATGACCTCCCTTTTGTCGTTGTCTATTGAGTAACATATATTAAATAGGTAATTTCTTGAAACTAATCTTTGTCGCCATGAGTGCACTTTCATTTGTAGGTGTCCTGGATATAAGTCCCATTGCACTCTCATCATATCCTGGAACTATTCCTCCTAGTGCCCGATGGGTTACCTCTAAAAAAGTCTCAAAAGAAAGTACTAAGGAGGTAGTAGAAGTTGTTAAACCCACAGTGCCCATCCTCGCAGATACACAATGATTTATAAGCAAATCAATTAAAGTCTCATGGAAATACATTAAGGATACTTTAATGTAGAAACAATTCCTAGAGGGCTTGGAGGACAAAGTTTATATCAATATTAAACAATCCTAGATACACATGATTGCCTACAGATTCCTGATGATGCCTTGTGTAGAGGCCACTGAATGGATCCTGTCACATATGGATGATACCAACTTGGTCCTACGTAGTGAAAGTGATTGATATTGCCTCTTATTATGGACATGATATGCACTCGTATTATAAGATGTTAAATCTGAGGGAGTATAAAAATACTCAGTTCTATGCGACATGGGAAAGCCTCAACACTAAGGATATCATCAAGTCCAGGTGCCAAGAGCTAGCTAGGTTTTGTAATAGACCAAGTGTAGTATATCCAACAAAAAGCCTCAGAAAGGTCTATCAACATCTCATAGCTATGTGTTGTAGGCTGCATGGGTGGAAAAATGCAGAAGTCTTTGAAGAGAATTGGATCTTCTTTCTCAGATTGGTTGTCACAAGAGGTAAGATCTTTAACTAGGCAAATATCCTTTCTTATGAACTACAACAACATGTATGACAAGCCAAGGCATCTTTGCAAGAAAATTAATCATTGGAGTTTTATATGTCATCTTATCTACTAGATGGGATATGTGCTTGATATGCATTTCGAGGAATGAAATGGCACTGGACCTCACAAGAAAATCTTCCTTTCTATTTCCAATGTAGAGTATTACCAGAGACTAGTTTTACAGGAGTTTACGACTGATTAGCAGAGCATTTATTTGTAGTAATGTATAAGATGATATATGAAATTGATCCCCCGTGCATGACCGATCATGTAAAGGAAGCCCTATATGACATTATAGATTGGTTTTCTGCACCAGATGACATGCACATCAGATGTTTTGGATATCAGTCAACCCCTCATGTTATGCCACGTTATGTGACCAAATAGGTGGTTTTGTATGAAGTTCCCTATCAACTGAACAACAAATTGTATGGAATTATTCACAGAAGGAAGAAGGCTCCTTGGACCACTTCCCCTTTGAGGATTGGACTTTAATGAGCTAAAGATCTTGTTGACGATGTTGGACCCACCAACGTTTAGGGGATCTCCCCGATATGAAGTCCCAATTAGACCTCACACCATTTGGAGTAGGAGTCCCAGTAGTGGGTGGTAGTGTAATGCCTTGACTGCAATAGCGCATAGAGTAAAGTATGATAACTTTGGGTGAGAAAAAGTGTGTGACCCTACAGAGAGTCAAGTGTGATGCATGAAGGTTCTAAAATACAAAAGGGAAAAGGAAGTGCGCCCCTTAGAAGCCTATAATAGTACGCAGCTTGAAAGGAACACATGAGCGAAATGAAATCACATGCTAAAATGTATATTAGTCCATAAGTTAAAGTGATGAGTTAATCCAACAACACGCATTCGACAAGAGTCGTATAAATGCATACAAGGTAGTTCATAAGCATATGCATAAGTTAAATAACATACATTGCCAATACAACAAGAATAGTCCTACTATATTAACAACATATGCATGAAAGCATGCTGGCTCTGATTTTATTATTATAAGTGAAAGTTTCATCCATACATACACCATTGGCGACCACTAGCCCCAATAGTGGAACATTACAGTCAAGAACACCTGCTCCTCCAAAGAAGTAATGGAGAGGCCAAGTCTCTTCACAATGATCTCAAGCCTTCTCTAAGCCTAAGCCTAGCTAAAAGCTTGGCTCCCAAAAGCCTATTTTATGAGTTATGAGGTTTTGTTTATAACAAAGGGTGGGGTGACCCTTGACATTCCCCTTTGTGACTCTTTGACTTCCCTCATGACTCTTCAACTTCTTCACTAAATGACACATTACATTACATGATGACTTTTCATATTCCAATATTGACACTTGGAATTTCACTTACAACATATTTACAAATAATATTACATTTTCCACATGTACCCATATAGGACAAACTAGGCGAGAGATAGCCTAACAAGACACAACACTATGATTTTGGAGCTTCGGGAAAGTCCATCTTAGCAACATCCACTTGATTCTTCTTTGTCATATATCGTTGCCAAGCTTGGTACTGTGTGATGGCGTCCCCAAACTATTTGATGGTGTCCTTCTAGAAGCAGAATCTTGCCTGCATGGCATCCAGGTATATGGTCTTGGAACCTGTATCCAACTCTTTCTGAAGCATGGGTAGCATGGTGTTGACCTCGATAGGCCAAAGTACTTCTTCATGTTATGTGCGTTCAACAAAAATTTTTCCATGGTGGCCTCTCATCTTAGTTGCTCCAAGTACTCATCGATCTGCAGCCAGACTTGGTTCTTGGGTTTAACATCGGTGAGGGAACCGATTGATGGGATTCGATGCTTTCTCACCATGACATCCAAACTATTGTACAACCACACATATGAGGCCTGTATGTTGCCGATGAATGGGGCGAGTTGCTCGTAGTTTTGGATCAACATTTAGACCTTTTCTTTCTCTAGATTTTCCTGTGGCTTCATCTGCTTCTCTAAGTCAACGGGGCTCCTTTGTACCACATTTTCGACTCTTGTACATGGGCGATGGAAACATGTATGTTCTTGAGAGTTTGAGAAAACTCTTTGCTCTGCTGTTGTAGGCCATGCACATGGACAACTGCTTTATGCACTGTGATAAATCCATCATAGAGATTCCACATGGTATCACCAAGTGTTGATACGTTAACAAGTATCACTGTCTTAATCTCCCCCAATGCATAAACTACATTCTGCACTGACGCTCATATTTGTTCTGCCTCTTCCCCGGTAGCCCTCAAGTTCTTTGCCAATTGTTCATTCTTAGCCGTCAGATACTAAACATTTCAGCTTGTTGCTCCTTCATAGGCCAAGTTGGCTTGGGCAATGGCAATTGGATGCTTCATGGTGTCTGACACTATCACCCTTTGCTTGATGAATGTAGGTGATGCGTGATCATCCAGAAACTGCTTCCTTTGCGCTCGTACAATATTCTTTTGCAACTCGTCAAATGATAGATTGTACACATCCATGATTGAATCATGATGAAGAAGAACAACATCTCCTTGCTCGCTCGGGGTTGCTTTTAACACTAGAGGTGGTGGAGACCGAGGGATGACCTTTGGTGCTCCCAGCATCAGGTTGATGCCTTCATTTTGTGGCTCTTGTTCCAACTCCATGTTTGTCACTTCAATCAATTTCTCAATTTGTCAAGCAAGCTATCAATCTTGCATATGTTCACCCTCTTCCTCAGTTGTTGGTTGTTCTGGCTCATCAACCTATATCGGTGTTGTTTCCCCTATCATCGTTCCTTGCCTTTGTTCTTCTTCCTAATTCTGATTCTCTTCTCTTTCTCTCCTCTTCAACTCATGTTCTTACTTCAACTTCTTCTCTGTCTCCTGCAGTTTCGATTATGCTTCTTGAAACCTCTGCTTTTCTCTCTTCCTTTACTCTGCTCTCTTCATCCACTACTCCCTCTTTGCTTCTACTGCTAAAGTTGTCTTCTCTAGGATAGGATCTTCCTTCATGTCACAACTTTTCTCTCCCTATGGGTTCTCAACAACCTTCCTCTTTGCCTTGTCTTGCATTGGATTATTTCCTTTTGTTGCTATTGTTGTTGCTTCTAGAGCTATTGTTGTCTATAGAGAAGCCTTCCAAGCTTTTGTTATACAGACCAACTCATTGAGTCTGAAGGCATTGTAGTAGTACCTCCAAGGATCTTCCTCTGGCGAATGACATGTCCTGTGGATCCACAAAAAGTAAACTTGCGTACAGTTTTCCTTAAAAATACCGTGGGGATCATATGGATTAAATTCCTTGGTGCCAAAATAAAATTTCACTATGTCCTTAGCCTCGACATCTACATCTTTCAAGCTCTTAATCTTGTATAATCTAATCCGCAAAGGAAGAGAAAGCCATGGTGCTTTTCTATTCCTACTCAGTGCTGCTGATAACCCTGTAGCAAGGTGGTATGAAACTTCTTGCATGATCAGTTTGTCAATGGCATACCTTGGTAGAACATGTAGAGGCTTCTCTCTGCCAAACACTCTGATGAAGGTTCCACCTGGTGATACATACCAATCTACAATGATTACTATTGCCTCCATTACTTCTCGGGACATGCAAGGTGGATCCTACTCAAAGATAAGCTTGTGCAACTGGATGATAAAATGGTTAGTTAGCCTTTCCATCACTCCTCGATAGCTGCAGTCAGAAAGAAACTTGCAATAGATGTTGATGGAAGCCTCTTTTGGTGTCCATGTCTAGCTCAAGCCAGGGAATTTCTGTTGGGAAAAAAATGTATCTAGTAAGTATGTGGACATGTAAAACCTTGCTTTCTCATTCTTGGTGGATTCCGAGCCTTAGCCACATGTGACTTCAACTGATGAGACAACATATCCAACCAATTGAATGAACTCCCATCATTCACCAACTGGTCCAGTAAGACCACCCACCCTTCAGGAAATGTTTTTGTGTTCTCTTGACCATATATTATGTAGGAAAAGATGATCAAGAACTGGTAAGCCTTCTTCAGGGACTTCATCTTGTAAATATGGGTGGGTGTATGTCCAAACTTTGATGGCTCTTCCACCCAGTGCTTGACAATGTCTCTAGTGTTCAAATAGTTATGGGTGGCATAGAAAAGTGAGTCCATGT
Source organism: Pinus taeda (assembly GCA_000404065.3). NCBI lineage: Eukaryota > Viridiplantae > Streptophyta > Pinopsida > Pinales > Pinaceae > Pinus > Pinus taeda. Next base: position 950 of record APFE031170923.1, on the reverse strand, counting down.
GCTTCATCAGCTTGGTAAAGTGATACATCTACTAAAAGTTCTCTACCCTGAAGGTGAAAATATCTCTTCCGTTGGCATTGCTCAATGTCATAGTCTGCTCAATCGTATATGAGACAATCCAACTGACGATGTCTGCACATGGGAAGGTGGGGTACCTGCATGCAACCTTGTATAATCTTAACTGATATATGCTAAGATAAACCTGTCGGTCCTCTAAATCTGCCTTCGAGTCCTCTACAAAGGTTTCTTTGATCTACTTTCATGTCAGTGTTGTTCCCTTCTCAATGAACAACTAAGTATCTGTATATACTGGTATATCAACTGATATATGTTCAACTGCTTCCCCAATACTACTCTCAGCGGTTTGCTTTGATGCAACTCTCTTAGATGCCATGTTAACTGTAACTATTAAAGAGATGCTAAACAACTCTTGTACTTATGGGACAGAGAGGACACTCATGAAAATAAAATTCCAGCTAAAATCAAAACAACTTCAATACAAGATCAAGCAGCAAGTTGGGCTCATGATGGGAAGGATTGTGTAGTTTTGGCTAACATAGGGCATTGAATGACTGTGGGGACTACGCATTGTGGTCCCAACAGTCAGTGTAGAAGATTGATGACTAAAACTGTGCAACATGCAGTTTAGTCTGGGCCAAGGTCTAGGAGAGACTACGCAATGTGGCGAAGCTAGGAGACTGGCTCATGGAACTACACAATGCATAGTTGGAGCTAGCATAGGCTATTCTCTATGCAATTCTAGAATCCAAGCCAGAGGCTTGAGTCACCAGATTGTGCAGAGCTAGCTGTGCAAAAATGAGATCTAGGAAAAGGGGACCTAGATCTGCACAAGGGGAGTGTGAAAAACAAGCAAATATGGAATATGGTGTGATGTTGAGTGTAGATATGACTAAGTGTTGATGCATGCATGTGAAACAAGTGTTTTAATT
>APFE031170907.1:168429-184715 GCA_000404065.3 Pinus taeda | reverse complement strand
CGTGCCATATGCCCAATGTCATGACACTTGAAACATTCAACATTGTTCATGAATAAAAATTCATGATTTCTTTTTGTGAAATTATTTCTTGGAGATTGTTGGGGACCACAACATCTATCTCCATGAAATTCTCTACAGTCTTTTTCCATATGACCAAAGTTTGAGCAAGAATAACAATAACCAAAAAATGAACTTTGGTACCTGGGAGATGGAGGTTTCCTTGATGTACTTCTAAAGCCTTGCTGCCTTGAGATCCTTTGATGATCACCATTGCCTCTTGCCTTTTTGACATCAGCTACATTTCTTCTTGGAGCTGGTTTTCTACTTGGAGCAGGATTTCTTCTATTGCAGCCTTCATTTTTCTCCTTGCCTTTGCTGGAACTAGGAGCATCACCATTTCTTTCTGGCTTCTTCACATCTCCTTTGCTTAAAGCATTTTCATCTTTGTTTGAGGATTCACCTACATACCCAAGTCCTGATTTATCAGATGGAGATCTGTGATAGCTGAGCATGTCATCCAAAGCTTGAGAGCTCTTCATGATCTTGTTCATCCCTTCAACCTTCTTCCTGAGGAGGACAATCTCTTCTTCCAATCTTTCACACTGATTATTTTTCTTTGCAAGTTGTTCCTCAGTTTCTTCCTTGCTCCGAGTAGCTTCAGCTGCTACTATTTTAAGGGAGATGATGTCTGACTTCATTTTGGAGAGTTCTTCATTCTTTGCTTGACTGCTCTCCATTTTCTTCTCAGCTTCTTGTGCCTGCTTCTTGGCTTCTTGTAGCTCAGACTTAAGGGAAGATACCTCTACCTTGTACTGTCCAATCTCTTCTACAAGTTTGTTCACTCTCTTGTGCCTTTGTTCAAGTTGACTTGACAAGGCATCTTCCTGCTTCTTTTCTTTATTCAACTGATTTGTCATGGATATGACTTCTTCATGATGCTTCCTTTTGCTCTCATCAAGTTCCTTCTTAAGCTTGGCAAGCTCTTCATCCCTTTCTTGCACTTGAAGCTTGATAAGGTCAACCTTCTCATTTTCAGCTTCTATGATGGCTTCAAAATTTTCTTCTTGATTCATGGTCATGGTCAGTGCTCCCTTTGCATGAAGGTCATGAAGTCTATCCCATATATCCTTTGCTGATAAATATTTTCCTAGATTCTTTTTCACAGAATCAGGCAGCCCATCCAAGATTATCTCTGCTACTTTTGCATTGTACTCCTTGGATTCTCCATCCATCTTACTATCATCAATCACTGATTCCCATATTTCAATCCCTTCAGACTGTAGGAAAGTCCTCATTGTTATTTCCCACATATCAAAGTTTCCATTGAACCTTGGAGTCTCAAATAGAAAGTTTACAAATTGATTGTTTTCTATTTTAGTAGAAGAGGGAGACACAACCTTAGGGGATTTGGACACTTTCTTCTTTGACCTTGCCATTTTTAACTATTTTTAAAATCCCTGACTGTGTTTTTAAAATGACTCACCGTTTCTTCAACAGCAACTCAAAAACTTGAGAAATACCTGAATCCCTTTGGCTGAAACTTCACACAGCTGGAGAAGCTTTACTGCTGCTGCAACAAGGGTCTTTCCTTCAGCTTCTTTGACACTTCAAAGAGCATGAACCTGCTCTATCACCATCAAAGAGCCTGGACTAGCTCTGATACCACTGTTGGGTATTTTTGCAATGGAAAATACCAAAACCAAACATTAACTGAACACAGAGTCAATGCTCTGTTTTTCCTCTACTCCAGGATCTTTTGTGCACAGGGAAGCTTAAAAAAATTACACATAATAGAGTATTTCACCACCATAAATGGATTTCTATTGATTAAAATAAATTCACTGATACACATTCATCCTCTTTGCTGTGAGGGATTTACCAAAAAAAAAACATTCAACCAAAACTCTGTTTTCACCTGAGAATTCATTGAGACATATTCATCCTCTTTCACTCAGAGGGATTCACCAAAACATTTTAACAAAAATTACTCTGCCTCCTTTGAAATTTTACACCATTGTGTGTAAAAATTTCATTTACATTCACTGCTGTGTGAAAACCAAAAATTACAGGGATTTACAGTTTTACCTTTTCACTGCTGTGTGAAACAATTCATGGTTTTACACAAACCTCCTCTGGTTTTCTTTCATTCACCTCTTCACTTCTTCTCCTGCACTGCTGTGCGTTTTTTCTTATTTCTTACATTTCACTTACAAAAAACACTTTACGCCTGCTGCGTTTTCACCATCTACTCACACCAGTCAACCGAACAAAAACACAATACATGTGTTGTGCACTGCTGTGCATATATCCTCTTTCACGCTGCCCCTGTTCTTTTCTTCTACACACTGTTGTGTGTTTTCACTTGAACATTCTCAACTAAAAACATTCATGCTCTGATGCGCTTTACATATTACATGGTCTGCGTATTGCCCTCCTTTTTTTTGCAATTAAACATTCAACTTTTTTTTTTTTAACAGAAAAACAAAAACGACATTACATATTTACTTTGAGAAGAAAAATTACTCCCCTGAATTAAAACTTCACCAAAATTTACTGACCCTAGTACATTTCAATTAAATTTTTTAATTACTTCAGCATGGCGGTCAATTAATTCAGTCTGCATTGCATACGGTTCAGTCATACTGAGGTCAACCAAAGAACTTTTACTTCACGTAAGTCATGGCGTAGAATTGTACGCAGCCCTGGTTCAATTGGACGGTAAACAACCTTGCCTTTAATCGGACGGATATCGGAGGACCCTTTCTGACCGACATTTATCGTCCGATAAATGTCAGAGGGTGATATCACACCACCTCCACGCGTCTGCTCCAGGTTTTATTGGAGTCGGATATTCCTTCGCCGAAAAGCTGGTGTGATAGGTTTCAGGTGACCGAAAAACTCTGCGATCACTGTTGGCATCCATCGCTGCCCACGCCGTCGCTGTTCCCTGCACAGCAGTTGGAATTAATATTCCAACAAATCTTCTCCTTCAATACCCGCTCCATTCCATTTAATCTTGCAAACCTGCAATATTATTATCCATTTCTGTTGGGTATCTTGTTTACATATTTGACATTAGATGGTTCTTACCTTTGTATTCAGTTACTTTAAATTCACACGGTTTAGTACGGTATTCTTGTTGCCATTTGTATGTATGTTGCAGAGTGATCGATAATGGCGCGGGATGAGAATCGGCTCGTGAAAGAGCAGAGGCCTAGGTATGACTGCCTTCATTTAGGTAAGCATCACAATTTTCTGTGATTTTCGTTTCTTGTTTTTCGATGGATATCGAAGTATTGCTCTATGGACTCATTTGTGATTCCAATTTTACCGTTTTAGATCTGGATGACACATTATATCCACTGAGTTCCGGACTCTCTGTTGCATGAACCAAAAACATTGCTTGTAAACATGGAGTTAACTACTAGTTGTAGATTTCAATTTAAATCGCAGGTAAACATGGAGGGAGCTGATGCATGATGGGATGGTTCATTTGAATCTTAGACTAAAAGCAAGCTATCTCCTTGATTCTATTATGTAAAGTGCAATTTCATTTTCACTCTTTACTGGATGAATTAAAATTGGAAAAAGAAATAAATAAAGTGCAAGCAGGTGTGACCAGACGAACCCTCTCTGAAACCTGCAAGTACATTCATTACGTGCTGATCAATGAATGTGGGAGCCACTGCTACATGATTTTTATTAAGTCGTAGTCTAAGGAAGTCAGGTTTTTGCTAGAAAATATAATGGAAATTGGGATAGGATTTAGACAAAAATTTTCTGAAATATTTAGAAATTTGGGTTATAGTCGTCAATCTTCAAGATTCTGGGTGTATGTAGTTTTTGATGGTGCTAATTTATTTCCATGATTAGAAAATTATTCAAAAACTCCCATGATCAATTTTTTTGAAAAAAAATGATCCGGCAATCTTCAAGATTGTGAGTGTCCGGATTTTGATCGTGCTAATCTATTTCCATAATTAGAAAACTATTCAAACACTCCCGTATCAATTTTTTTTAAAACTAAATGATCCTAAAATCTTCAAGACTATGGGTGCCAGTAGTTTTTGATGGCACTAACCTATTTCCACTATTGGAAAACTATTCAAACACTCCCATGATCCATTTATTTGAAACATAAATGATCTTGCAATCTTCAACACTGTGGGTTTTGATGATGCTAATCTATTTCCACTATTAGAAATTACTCAAACACTATCAATTTTTTTGTTCCTATGATCAATTTTTTTGAAAAAGAAATGATAGAGTAATCTCCAAGATTATTAGTGTCAGTGGTTTCTGATGGTGCTAATCTATTTCCACCATTAGGAAACTATTCAAATACTCTTATCATCAATTTTTTTGAAAAATAAATGATCTGGTAATCTTTAACACTGTGTGTCCATGGTTTTTGATGGTGATATTCTATTTCCATTATTGGAAAACTATTCCAAACACTCCAATAATCAATTTCTTTCAAAAATAAATTACCCTGAAATCTATTCCACGATTAGAAAACTATTCAAACATTCCAGGTAAACATGGAGTTAACTATTAGTTGTAGATTTTAATGTTGGGAAGCTTGAGGTTGCATATACAAATTTCCAATATTGGTTGCCATTTATATGAAATTTGAATATCCATATTCGAACTTCGGAACATTAAGGTGATTTAGGATAGTATTCATATTCACTATACCCAGTTACGATGCAATTATGATTTCTTCTTTGAAATAGACAGAACCTTTGACGTTTGAATTGAGCGTGCGACCTTGTTGATTATGTGAATCAAAAGCTTGGTATCGAAAAGAATAGAATCCCATATATGTGCAGAGAGCTCTTTACAAATTATGGCACATCCATGGCTGGACTCAAGGTAAGCATTCAACCTTTTTAATTTGGTGGAATTCAGCATTGCATTACAACTTTCAAGGTTAAAATGACTATTTCTGGCACTCGGTAACTTACCTAGTCGACTGCTGAGCACCTCTGCAACACTGAAATATTTAGCAAGTGGCCTAAGAATGGAATTATGAGCTGCATTGACCAGCCTGTTCGTCTTGCATAGAAACTAACATACACTTTCCATAATCTTTTTATTTTCTTTTATCGATCACCACACTGTCCAGTGCCAATAGACCTATTACGAAAACTTGAGATCGAAACCCTGTTTCTCATGGGACCTGTTTAGCGTCATGACTTGGGATTCCACTTGAATTCATGAATTCATTTGATTTTTCACCATATTGATTGATCTATGCAGGCGACAGGCTATGAATTCGACTACGACGATTCAGGTACTTAAAAAATCTTATGTTTGGTTTGTCCTTTAAAAACATGAAAGAAAAAAATAGAAGTCTTATATTTTGTTTGTCTTTTCATTTTTACCTTTATTGGAATACAATTGATTGCTATTGGCCAGAAGAGAAATCGTGCTTAACCCAAGTCAAATATTTCTTATACAGTTTTGTTCATGGAAGACCACCATATGAGAATCAACGAGACCCTGTATTGAAGAATTTGTTATTAAGCATGCCTCAGAGGAAAATTGTAAGCGCTTATCGTTTTCCTCCAATTTTTTTATATGATTATAATACATGAGGAAGGCATGAGGAGGTTTTGAGAAATTTGAAAGGATACTTCTTATCCGTCTTTTATGTGAAACAGATATTTACAAATGGTGACAGAGCTTATGCCACAAAGGTACTTAACAGGCTAGAGTTGAGAGATTGCTTTGAAGGCATAATCTGATTTGAGACACTTAATCCTCCTTCAAAAAGTACTGGAAACAACAATATAGCCCCTGCTAACTCTACGACAGTGAAGACTCCCGTTGTTTGCAAGCAGTCAAAGGAAGCCGTTATCAGAAACTGAAGACTCATAGTATGAGCTTGATATTTCATTCCTAGATATAATTATTTATAGATACATTTATATAATTATTTATAGATACATCTAAAGGACAATCAATAATGACCTCTGTCGATCTCCGCCTTCTTGAAATGATGTTTAACGGATTGTTGCACAGTCACATTAAATTTTCTAACATGTGAATAGTGGGTGGGCGGCGTCGTTTACGCAGTTGTGATTAATGGTCTAACAGCCGTAAGGCAGGCTCTTATGTCCTCAAAGAACGGTATGGTACTCAAAAGGCTTTCATAACCATCTCCACTTAGTTATATCATTCTCTTCCTAATGTCACGCATTATATGTTCACGAAAAAACAATGAAATAAGTATTGATATTAGTATATATTGGTGTCAAATTTTACGAGTGTGATCGGTCTTTTAGGGTTTTCTTAAAGAAAAACATGTAAAGGGTGGTTATTATTTAATCCAAATGTAATTTTGATCACCTGTTACTTTTACATCGTGATTCCTTAATCCATAAATTAATGTGATACTTTATCGCATAAAATAATCATACTAGATTTTTACCTCACAGGAGGGAGTATTGTCTTTGTTTATTCCAAGTTGAAGGGTCTTCATATATTTTCTAAAATCGGCCATCTAGGTAGGGTAGAACCTAAATGTAGAACCTTTTTTCAATGCAAATAATTATGATACTGCGTATGGTATAATCATCTACTTGTTTGCCTTTTCATCGAGACAAACAAAATATTGTACCCGGAGGTAATTTAGTCCCAAAACATAAAGCGAAAGCTTAGCGTCGTAGGACTTCAACAAAAAAGAGATTCTTGCTAGGCTGACCATATCATCCACTTATCCTTAGACATGGTGCTATAGAGAGAATATTGTACATCTTGGCAACCTTGTAAATCCACATGACATGCTAAATTATTTATGCTTTAAGGCGTACCGTAAAACGTGCATTTTTCTTCACCTTGCACAGTGCCTTTTGTCTAAATCTGTTTTGTTTTCTCGCATATATTTCTTGATGACAGTGCCTGGAATATAGCCGTAGGAAAGCGTGAAGGCCTGCATGTTGTATTGGTAAGACCATATAATTCTAAATGGGATTTGATGCTTTTAGAAGAAGTCGTTGCTGGTCCAATTTGATTCGATTATTAATATTAGCCTTCATTGTCAATAGGTGGGCACTTCAGTCCGAACAGAGGGAACGGATTTTTCCCTCGAAAGTATTCACAACGTTAGAGAAGCTTTGCTTGAGATATGGGAAAAAGATGGAGAGAGCTCCAAAAATGTTCGGTGGTCAAGGGAAGCAACTGCGGCTATTGAAACTTTAGTCACTGCATAAGCTACGATCTGATTGAATGAGGGAGTGGGGAACCAAGAAAACCGATTGGAACCTTGCCTCTCTCTAAAGGGATGTTGGAATTTTAATTTCAACAACAGTGAGCAGTTGAACAGTAGCAACCAGCAGCAACTACTTTATGTCCTGATCTTACGCCTCACATTTATTCCTGTTTTTTTTAAGCCATCACCATTATCATCTTTTCACCATTTAATTATTTTTGTGTTCCTGAAGGAGGAAGATCAGATCCACCGCTGAGCCATTACTTCTAAACAACCACATTAAAGCGCAGAATGGCTGAAAGTGAAAAGAACCAGCCTCGAGCTGGGCACAGCATTTATCAGTTATGTGTTTCCACACAACCGACTCAAGAAGCACAGTAGAATGTCAGAAAGATCGGATTTCGTTCATTATGAGCAGCAGATTGCAGCAAAGACTCTGTGAGAGAGTTGAAGCGATTGATGGATTGTTATGACCCCTAATGCACTATATATGTGTAGACATAACAGTGTAGATGAGACAGAGATACAGAGAGAGAGAGCATAGGAGAGCATGCAGTAGCGTGAAGAAAAATGCTTCCAGAATAGTGAAACGCACAATAGTGTAGATTTGAATGTAATTTGTTTTGTGATTGTTTGCTGTGAGAGAGGGTAGAAACGCAACAGCACAGTTTTTGTTGTTTGCATCTGAAATGCAAGTGAGGCACAACAACAGTGCGATTGTAATCAATGAAGGGAAGCACGCAGCGGCGTGAGTATAGTTTTCTATTGGTGAATATGGAAACGTAGCACACAACAGTATGAATATGTTTTAGTTGTTGTTCGTTGAGAGCTTGCAAGGGGAGCACGCAATGTGTATGTTTTTGTTGTTCATTTAAACTGAACATGAAATGTAATGTGCAGTAGCGCGAGAGTAATTCAAGAAGTTATTTTATGCACAGCAGTGTAGTGATAGATAGAGTTGCTGAGACAGCAGTGCTGAGACAACAGTGCTGAGACAGAGTTTTTGTAATGGAATATGCAGCAGCATAAATGTATTGAAATTTTACACACAGTAGTGTAAAATTTCAAAGCAGAGACAAAGTAAATTTATTTGTGTGCAACTGAAGCGTTCCTTGGATAATCCCTCTGTCAAGAGGAAGATGTTTTTCAGCATACACTGGTGAATCCCTCTATTAAGAGGAAGATGCTTTTCAGCATAAACAGTTGGAGAATCCCTTTCTTAAGAGGAAGATGCTTTTCAGCATAGACAGTTGTGAAAATCCCTCTATGTGAAGAAGATGTTTTTTTAACAGTTGGTTTATTATTAATGAGTACAAGTTCTTTTTTGTGTTGCTAAAACACCATAAGCCGAAAATAGTCTTGACATCAAAACACCATTGCTGAAACACCACGATCAGCAACTGACGAAATTACGTTGCTGAAACACCAGTTTCAGCAAAGCGATTTTTTTCTATTTCCGCTGTGTTAAAAAAGAGAATTGTTCTGTTATGTTCGTTTGTTCTGGAATTATCAGAAATTCCCAAAAACAGAGTATCACTCTCTGTTTATTTTTTTTTGTTTTGGAATTTATCAAAAAATTCCCAACAGTGGTATTGGAGCATCTTTCCACTGTAATTTTGTTTGGAATGACCAGAAATTCCCGACATGGTATCAGAGCTAGTCCAGGCTCTTTGAAGACGTCAAAGAAGCTGAAGGAAGGTTTCTTGCTGCAGCAGCTTCTCCAACGGAGTGAAGACTCAGTCAAGAAAGATTCAAAGGTATTTATCAAAGTTCTTTTTCTGTGTTACTATTGAAGACAGTCAGTTATTTTAGATACTCAGTCAAATGGCGAGGTGAAAGAAGAAAGTCACCAATCCTGCTAAAAATGTGTCTCCCTCTACTACTAAAAGAGAAGATAATCAACTTGAAAGCATTCTATTTGAGGCTCCAAGGTTCAATGGGAATTATTATATATGGGAATAAAAATGAGGGCTTTCTTACAGTCTCAAGGGATTGAAATCTGGAAATCAGTGATTGATGATAGCAAGAAGGATAGAGAATCCAAGGAGTACAATGCAAAAGAAGCAGAGATAATCTTGGATGGGCTGCCTGATTCTGTAAAGAAGAATCTAGGAAAATATTCATCAACAAAGGATATATGGGATAGATTTCATGACCTTCACACAAAGGGAGCACTGACCATGACCATTAGTCAAGAAGGAAATTCTGAACCCATCATAGAAGCTAAAAATGAGAGGGTTGACCTCATCAAGCTTCAAGTACAAGAAAGGGATGAAGAGCTCACCAAGCTTAAGAAGGAACTTGATCAAAGCAAAATGAAGCATCATGAAGAAGTCATATCCGTGACAAATCAATTGAATAAAGCAAAGAAGTAGGAAGATATCTTGTCAAGTCAACTTGAACAAAGACACAAGAGAGTGAACAAACTTGTAGAAGAGATTGGACAGTACAAGGTAGAGGTCTCCTCCTTCAAGTCTGAATTACAAGAATCTAGGAAGCAGGCACAAGGGGCTGAAAAGGAAATGGAGAGCAGTCAAGCAAAGAATGAAAAAATCTCTAAAATGAAGTCAGATATCATCTCCCTTAAAATCGTAGCAGCTGAAGCTACTCATAGCAAGAAAGAAACTGAGGAACAACTTACAAAGAAGAATAATGAGTGTGAAAGATTGGAAGAAGAGATTGTCCTCCTCAAGAAAAAGGTTGAAGGGATGAACAAAATCATGAAGAGCTCTCAACCCTTGGATGACTTGCTAAGCTATCATAGATCTCCATCTGATAAATCAGGACTCGGGTATGTAGGTGAACCCTCAAACAAGAATGAAAATGCTTTAAGCAAAGGAGATGTGAAGAAGGCAGAAAGAAATTGTGATGCTCCTAGTTCCAACAAAGGCAAGGAGAAAAATCAAGGCTACAATAGAATAAATCCTACTCCAAGTAGAAAACCAGCTCCAAGAAGAAATGTTGATGATGTCAAAGAGGCAGGAGGCAATGGTTATCACCAAAAGATCTCAAGGCAGAAAATCTTTAGAAGTACATCAAGGAAACCACCATTTACCAGGTACCAAAGTTCATTTTTAGGTAATTGTTATTCTTGTTCAAACTTTGGTCATATGGCAAAAGACTATGGAGCATTTCATAGAGATAGATGTTATGGTCTCCGACAACCTCCAAGAAACAATTTTATAGGAAGAAATCATGAAATCTTATTCATGAACAATGTAGAATGTCTCAAGTGTCATAACATTGGGCATATGGCACGTGATTGTAGCTTAACATGGGCTCCTACGCAATCTAGACCCACGTAAAATAAGAAAGTTACACAAGTATGGAGAAGGAAGGAAATACAGCCCGAAAGTCCTTCGAGCTCCCTAGCCAATCTAAGTTTCTTTTGAGAAGACCTTGCTGAAAGAAGATGATGCATACACTTAGGGGGAGCCTGTAATTTTTTATCATTACTGCTGAATTATATTAGCAGTTATTCTTTGATGAAGATCTTCTTATAGGGGAAAGATATGAAATTAAATCTGCCATAAAAGTAGAAAAGAAAAGGTTGCAGGATAGCTTGGAGATGCAAAGATTTTCTTTCCCGAGACAGACAGAAAGAGGATATTACATGATTGGAGCACCTGAACACAGCAGTGAAAGCAATGAAAGGAAGCTGATACGAATAGGCAGAAAAGTTTTGAGTTTTTAAAGAAACGTCCAGGTATGACTGATAACCCAGCAGTTGAAATTAAAGGGGAGTGTTGAAATATTAATTTCAACTACAGTGAACAGTTGAACAGCAGCAACTACTTTATGTCCTGATCTTACACCCCACATTTATTCCTGATTTTTTTAAGCCACCGCCATTATCGTCTTTTCACCATTTAATTATTTTTGTGTTACTGAAGGAGGAAGATCAGATCCACCGCTGAGCCATTACTTCTAAACAACCACATTAAAGCGTAGAATGGCTGAAAGTGAAAAGAACCAGCCTCGAGCTGGCCACAGCATTTATCCGTTATGGGTTTCCACACAACTGACTCAAGAAGCACAACAGAATGTCATAAAGATCGGATTTCGTTCATTATGAGCAGCAGATTGCAGTAGAGACTTTGTCAGAGAGTTGAAGTAGTTGATGGATTGTTATGACCCCTAATGCACTATATATGTGTAGACATAGCAGTGTAGATGAGACAAAGATACAGAGAGAGAGAGCATAGGAGATCACGCAGCAACATGAAGAAAAATGCTTCCAAAATAGTGAAACGCACAACAGTGAAGATTTGAATGTAATTTGTTTTGTGATTGTTTGCTGTGAGAGAGGGTAGAAACACAGCAACACAGTTTTTGTTGTTTGCATCTGAAATGCAAGTGAGGCATAGCAGCAGTGCAATTTTAATCAATGAAGGGAAGCACACAGCAGCGTGAGTATAGTTTCCTGTTGGTGAATATGGAAAAGCAGCACATAGCAGTATGAATATGTTTTAGTTGTTGTTCGTTGAGAACTTGCAAGGGGAGCACGTAGTGCGTATGTTTTTTTTGTTCATTTAAACTGAACATGAAATGTAATGCGCAGTAGCGCGAGAGTAATTCAATAAGTTGTTTTATGCACAACAGTGCAATGATAGATAGAGTTGCTAAGACAGCAATGCTGAGACAACAGTGCTGAGACAGAGTTTTTGTAATGGAATATGCAGCAACATAAATGTATTGAAATTTTACAGACAGCAGTGTAAAATTTCAAAGCAAAGACAGAGTAAATTTATTTCTGTGGAACTGAAGCGTTACTTGGAGAATCCCTCTGTCAAGAGGACGATGCTTTTCAACATAGACTGGTGAATCCCTCTGTTAAGAGGAATATGCTTTTCAGCATAAACAGTTGGAGAATCCCTTTGTTAAGACTGAGATGCTTTTCAGCATAGGCAGTTGTGAAAATCCATGTATGTGAGGAAGATGTTTTTTCTAACAGTTGGTTTATTGTTAATGAGTATAAGTTATTTTTTGTGTTGTTGAAACATTGTAAGCTGAAAATAGTCTTGACGTCAAAACACCGTTGTTGAAACACCACGATCAACAACTAACGAAATTATCTTGTTGAAACACCAATTTCAGCAAATCGATTTTTTTCTATTTCCGTTGTGTTAAAACAAAGAATTGTTCTATTCTGTTTGTTTGTTCTCGAATTATCATAAATTCCCAAAAACAGAGTATCGCTCTCTATTCATATTTTTTTGTTTTGGAATTTATCAGAAAATTCCCAACAGTGGTATTGGAGCATCTTTCCACTATAATTTTGTTTGGAATGACCAAAAATTCCCAACAAGGGAAACACCTAAATTGCGTATTTGATCTGAGGAATCCTATACTGAATGCTTTAGCGATACTAACTCTGTCAAAATAGATCAATATATGAGACCAATTTCGATCCTGTTTTTATATAACAATATCTTTTTTGATGTTATTTCTATTTATGCCTTCGCTTGCTTCTATAGTAAGAGAAAAATGGATGGGAGGGGAATGGGACACATTACTGCAGTACATTAGCCAAGATGATTGCCATACGCCGTGGCGTTCTATCAGAGCTCAGTGTGATTAGAATATATTTCAAAAAACTATGGCTATTAGTATTTGCCTTCTCGTATTTCGTATCTGTTAGAAACGAAACACAAGCAATGCGATTTAGGAGTGACGGTGAATCATAGCAAAACGATAAGATTGAGAACCAAAAGGAAATTGAGGAAAATGGAAGGAAAGGAAAGGAAGATACTAATCAGAACATTAACTAAAATTCTGTTATATACAGGAAGGATAGGAATTGAAGAAAAAAGGAATGGAAAGAGAATAAAGTAAGTAATATATTTTATTAAATCTCTATTTTATGCCAGGGATTTGTGGGAGAGACTCCTCTATTTTATGTAAGGGGGAGACTGCCCTGTATCATAACGACAACTAGGGGTTTTGAGGGGAGCTCAGTCATGTTGAAGTAAATGAGGTGCAGCTATTTGTAAGTTTAATGTGTAATGTTATTTAAAGTTAGTAAAATAAAATATAAATGTGCTTTAGTGTTGGATGTTCTTTAATTGTAGTTTTAACTTTTATATTTTATTTTTAAATATTTAATATTTTTAAGTATTTAAGAATGGGGAATTTAGAATAGAAAATAGTTACTTTACAATGTTACTAAATCTAGGGATGTTGTTAGGGATGTTATTATTGGGTTAGGAAGTCAACTATCTCACTAAGTTATTAGTTTGATTTTTTAGCTTTTACAATAGAAGATATTAAAGCTAATATGCCTTTGTCATATTTATAATAGGAAATTTCACCCAATCCAATATAGAAAGTCAAAATTATTGGGTTTAAAGGCTTTCTTACCTTTAAACTCAATGATCATTTTTCTTCGGGGAATCACCAGGTTGATACGAAAATGAGCCTCTCAGATTAGTGTTTCCATTTATCTTCATTAAATGTTGATAAGATTCAAGTAAGCTATTATTCAAAGTGCAAACATAATTAAATTGGTGACTTAAATGTAAACTAAACCTCTCTCATGTACGTAAAAATGTGTATATGGTTGTTGTGCTATTGCATATTTCAAATGGTTCATTTGCATTCATACTAGTTATCAAAAGATCTTCAGTTATTTTGTATTATCAAGCAAAACATATTTCTACAATTAAGCTCATCCAATCATCACACAACCTCAAACTTTAATGCAATGTGAGAAACAGGCCATGGGATTGCTCAACATTGGATTAAAAACCGATTACTTTAATGCAACGTGAGAAACACACCATGGGATTGCTCAACATTGGATTAAAAAATGATTAAGATCATTTTTTTTAGATTCCTAAACCTACTCATTGGACCCAAGACTGTTAAACCTTCATATGGGATGCTGTAAATGGTAAGCATTCAAAAAAATCATTGCACTCCCAAACCCACATTCATCTCATTCATTTTATAAACTAGGAAATCGAAAATTTCTATTTCACAGAAGATTTTTGATTTGTACTTTTGTAGTTGTAATTATCAAAATTGAAATCTATTTGTTGTATTAATGATTTTAAATCCGCCAAAATCCATCTATCATCTTCTTAAATTTCCATATTCAAATTGACCTTTTTGGATTTTATTATCATGACTTCATTTTTCTTAGTATTTACTGTCATACCCAACTTGGAGTGGAAATTATTGAGGATTCTTGCTTGTAGGATCATAATGGTTCATTTCCAAAAGGAAAATATCCTCATCATAAAGAAGAAGAGTTATGACTATAAAGGTGAGCGTGGCACCAACACAACCTACATTTTTTAAACACTCGTCTAGCTTATCAAAGTATATGCCAAAAAGGGTATGGGATAAGGGACACCCTTGCTTGACTCTAATATTACATTTAATATCCTCCAAGAAAATCTTAGTGGTCCTAAGCTTCACAATAACATTCTTATATAGCCTTGTTAGAAAAACCCTCAATTCAACATGAACAATTTTCTCTTGTAGTCTCTTCCATGACTTTGTGCTAGGAATGGTGTCGAAAGTTTTTCTAAAGTTAACAAAACAATAGAAGAGATCATTTTTGTTATTGCAACGCTCCTCTATAATTGTCCTAAGAGTAACCAGATGGTCCACAGTTGAATAATATGTCATAAACCTAGCTTGGTTTTGTTCTCTTTTACCATGGCTTTCAAGCCAACAGTTAATCTTCTTTAGCAAAATAAGTCTCTACAACTTTTAAAATGTGGCTAATCATAATGGCCATGTAATTAGAAGGAATTCGTTTATCCCAACTCTTAATGATAATGCAATAAGGGACTATGTCCAAAGCTTAGTGAATTGAAGAGATTTTGCATATATTGGATCAGGATAGATTCTACATCTTAAAAATTTAGTTCGGTGGCCTTTAATGTTCTTATCTTTCCCAATAGCAAGCTACCTAACCCTAAGCTCAATTTATTCCAAATAAAATATATCATTTTATATACGGGATTTCGAAATGGTGTCGATGTTTCCAGGGGCTTCAAAGAGGTCTTTAAGATAAATATTCAAGTTATCCTAGGATCATGCTTAGCGAAGTGCAATAATTGTTCTTTGATTCTACTTATATAGTATCTTTTCTTTCTTTTAGTAAGAGCTTTGTACATATTCATCTCATCAATCTTTAAGGTTTTGTTAAGAGCATCCCTATTTTCATTTCTAGCAATTTTGCAATCATTATCCTAGCAAGGGTTCGTAAGTTTATTATTCTTTTTATATGATGTTTTGGTACTACAGTAATTATTTAAAATGTTATTACTATAGATTAAAAGGTGTATAGATTAAATTGGTTTATAATTATATTTCTCTACTCAAAAAACATTAAAAGAATTGTTCAAACGTTATCAATGTTTTCATGATATAGGAAGTTAGGAATGTCATTATTATAATCAATTTTTTGAAATTGAGTTCTAATTTGAGTGTATGCAATGAATTTAAAGAAAAAAAAATTAAAAAAAAAATCATATTCAACCTTATTGGTGTCACAAATATGATAGGCTATAGCATCCCAAGAAAGTTTCAGAATTGTCTAATGCCTTACTTTCACTATATACCATATAGAAGTTGGCTTCTATTATAATAGTGTCCCTAAACTAACCCTACCTAGAAAAAACTTTAAGTTTTTTCAATTTTTTTACATTAAGATTAACCATCTCCTTATAATACTTACATTTTTCTATTTTATAACTCTTCATTAAATCATAAATTTTCTTTAATTTTAATACTAAAATATTATTAACGGGATAAAATTCTAAGAAAATAACTTATTTCTGTATTTTCCAATATATTAACAAAAAAAATTGCAACTCCATAATATGCCGCCAAACTTAATATATTTATAATACATTACATATATCATTCATTATTTATCTTAAAATTCTTGGTTTACTATAATTATTAACTATTTTACTATTAAATTGTTATTACATTTTATTATCCTAATAATGTTTTGTTTTATTATTCTTTCAATTATTATATGGTAGAGAACTGCTAATCCGAGAAGGTTGTAGTGAAATTATAATAAATATTTTATGAAATTATAATAAAA
>APFE031170907.1:92861-167741 GCA_000404065.3 Pinus taeda | reverse complement strand
ATAAAAAAAACTAAAACTTATAATAATTAAATTTATTTGAAATATTTTCAAAGTAAATAATAATAAGTATCTTTACGAAATATTAAACTTGACATATATGATATTTTATGGATAAAAGGGATATAATGTGTGTAGATTGACCATCAATTTTAGTAGTTAAGAAACATAGAGAAATTTTTCTTATTTCATAAATAAGATGGTTTCATATAGGTTAATTTAATTTTTCTCTATAAAAAAATTATAAAAATAAAATTGATAAGGATAAATTTGTTGGTAGAATTTAAAAAAAAAAATCTTTGTACATAATTTAGTTCAAACTTCAAATCTAGATGCCAAGGGAAAGTTTAGACAAATAGAAAATGGTGCATTGAACGATACTGGAATTATGATGATGTGCATTAAAGGGTGTGTTGGAACTATTCTCGTGTAAAGGAGATCAAGGGTCATGGTGACATGGAGCTTGAGTGTTTTGGAGCTCGAGGGTCATGGTGACATGGAGCAGTTATTCCAAAGACTTCATATGGAATAACAACTTCACATCATTCTAGGTCCAGGGGAGTTATATGTTTTGCATGTTCTAGCACAATCGATAGTCTATATCATTCATGCCCAACATCAGCAGAGTCTCATCACAATAACTTACATGAAACTTATACAAAGGAGAGCCTCCAAAAGTGGTTTAGCCAAAACAACTCACCTAGATATCTACGACCACCATTCATCCCGAAATCACTCTTCTTGTTTCAAAAACTACCAAAGGTGCCTCCGATGGGGAGGAAGTGGGAGTTGTGTGTTAGTTGTAGCCTACACCAGGAGGGGTGCTCATAGTCAAAGCTACCTAGGTTGGGAAAATGTTGGACACAAACATGGACTCAATTGGTTATGGCATAGTTGGTGACCTCATAGATAAAAATATAGTTGATGCCATGTATTGGTAGAGTTATATGTAGGTTGGCGATTAGCTACTACTATAGTAACAAAAAAGAATGGCATTGTCATCTTCCGTTGTCATCTTCTGCTAGCGTTTGACACTTGGAGGTCGGGAGATAACATTTGATTAGCTTCCCAGGAATGCTTTCATCCCATTGGCATTCTTATATAGAATTGATGATTGGAGACTCCAGGGGACTCGCTCCTGATTGGAGTCTTGATGTTTTAGCTCTGGCATGGATAAAAATTTGGTGGTCATTGACCTCTCACAAAACCAATTGGAATTGTTGTTATGGGAAGTCTGGATCATTATCCATGTGTAGGCATTAGGGAGTCTTCTTAACTCGTTGAAATAGATGGGAGCATGGTAGCTTGATACAAAGACAAGGGGGGCATGGTTGCCTGATGTTTTCACAGTTTAAGTCAGCTGGTAGTTAAAATCAAGTTAACGAATTAATACATGGATTCTTAATTAATATCATAAATATTACAACTTTTGGGTCTAATAATTGTTGCCATGTTTCTCCTCATTCTACTTATCAAAGATTCTTTGAATTCCAAGAGGAGCATGTGACAAGTACCCAAAAGAGGTAAGTAATTACAATAAGATTACTTGAGCGGGGGGGAGGCAACGCTTCTAGATAATCACTTGGATATCAATAAAGACTATCTCAGGTGGAACTGTTACAGTTGTTGGATATGGTTCAGCCTGTTAGTCTCATGTTCATTAATGTTGTGCGACATTGTATAACATGGATACATACTAAACAATCTACAAGAATCCCCTATAGTAGTTTCAGAGCTTTTGACCATTCCTTCCAGAAGTAGCTCCTCTAATTTCATATTCGGTGTCATCAATAGTGTTTTTCGGGTCTGGTGAAGGGTGATAAAATCTCCCAACAACTCCATAATAATTTAAGGAGGCCATATTTATAATGATAGCCTCACACCTAGAGAATAAACCTTGGGATTTGTCTATCTGACATAATTTCTTATCTTTTCCAAAAGGTTGCACGTAACATTATTTGAACGTTCAATTTCCCCCCTTTTCCTAGATTATCTAGTTATGGAAGGATCCTGCAGGGCAGATTGGTATGTCCAATCAAGTGGTGTTTTCCCCAATACTAGTGGGAGAATCTTTTGACATTGTGATCATGATTGATGCCTCACAATTTAGTGACCTATTGATATGTCAACAATAGCTAAGGTGGCTAATGCTCACACTGCTAACATGGCATTCCACTCTTCACTTTTGGAGGACATAGTGGACATTATCCAGCTAATAGACATAACTATTACAGCTAAGACAGAGCACGAAAAGAGAAGAGAAGAAAAGGATCAATCGCTTCATTCGCAAGGCCCATTAAACAACTCCCACCAAAAAACACACTCCAACAAAGCTAATAATCATTGTGAGATCACATAAGAGACCAACATGAACATAGGGATAGTGAGATTTTTAGGGGTGTCAAGAAACCATTCAAAAACAACAAGCTAATCAATCCAATGGAACTAATTTAGAATATAGTTCTGGGAGATGAAGGTTAATGGAATGAAGTTGGGAGATTGAAACAAAAGGCCCTAGTGAGAAGGTGGGTCTTCAATCACAAGACTAGAGGTAAAATGAAAGTGTGGGCAAAGAAAATATGGTCTATGATCCTAAAATATAGGTCCCAGATCAGCATGCTACAAAATGGGTGGTTTTCATTTCATTTCACTCACCCTAAATATGAAAACCTTATATACAAATCCCCATGGGTCATGGGTAGAGGATTTTTATCTTTACAAACATAGAAATTTGGTTTTGATCCTACAAAGGATAAACCATGTAGAAGCATCATTTGGGTCAAGATCCCATGCTTACCCTTAGAACTTTGGACTGAAGAAGTGATTTCCACAAAATAAAACAAAATTAGGATCATATTTCATCTCGATGAGGGTAGCCTTGGGGGACTTGACAAGAAAAAAACATGGTTCCTGATTGAAAGAGACATGATAAGGGGCCTCCCAGAAGAAGTCAACTTATTTCAGGGAACCTGTTCCTAGAGACAGACCATCGACTACTAGGGAGTCCCATTTTGATGCCTCAATTATGATAGAACAATAGACCTCTTAAAGCATTGTCTAGGTCGACATAGATGGGGAAATATCTGAGGGTGGACTTGGGAAGTCTCTATTGGACAATTCACACAACTAAACTCATAGATTGGCATCCTCCCCACTCCTCCTTCACTCCCCATTGATGGTTTGATTCCTCTGATAAACTCCGTGCCTATAACAAATAATCCACCTTCTTTTTCCCATGTTCCCATGACATCCAACATGCCCCTCCACATAATCCCACCTATGATTCCTCCTCAATACCTCCCCTCATTCAAAGAATCCAATCTTATCCAACCTTCTCTGTGTTGTAATCCCATAATTAAATCTTCAACCAACTATGCCTCTCCAATCATATCAAGGATTGATTCACATAAGAGTCCCACACAAATATTTAGAGTACTTAGATACCTCGAAGGAGAAGCCTCTATTCAATATTATAACTATCCAATCAAATTTAGAGTCCCCTTTGGCCATTCCTTCTCTCTATTCACCAAATACTATGAACTAGAAGCCTTAGCTCATAACTCTCAAATTGGAATGGAACCTCTACCAATCAATAAATATTTTATTTTTGTCCCAAGGCATGCGAATAGGGGAAAAAATGTAACTACCAGGGGGCAAAAAAAAGGGACCAAATACAAAAAATGTGTAAACTGCACTTTAGCCCCCTCAAACCTTCTTGACCAATTTAAATATCCTCTGGTGGATAAGACAATATCTTCCTCTGGTTCCACATCCATCAAGGTTAGGCATCTTTATTTTTCCATTTTTGTGCCCTGAGACCTTAGACTGATGACACCTGAGCAGTCATACCCAAAATGATGATCATGTCCCTTAACATTTAGGGACTAGGCCTAGTCCAAAAAGGGAGATCCCTCAAAAACATTCTTCTGATACATAATCTGAATATTATTTTCTATAGGAGGCAATGCTCAGTAAGGAAACGTCATGTAAACTTCTTCTTCAATTACACCCTAATTGGCATGTTTGTGCCACTAGTCCTTTTGGAATGTCAAGAGGTTCTATTGCACAATGGAATCTTGATATTTTCTACTTCAAGGCCTATAAATCCACAATGGGAACTCTCCTCTCTGGATTTCGTATTGGAATCCATACTAGAATTAATATTATCAATGTCTATGACCCATACTAAAACCAAAAGGAACGTTGGAAACAAGTTGAAAATAATGGTATATTGGATTTGGACTCCATGATTCGAGCACATGATTTGAACCTCATTCTGGAGAAGTCAGAGGTCTGTGGAGAACAGAGAATACTAGATGCTTGTAATTCACTTCAAGGATTTTTTCTCTTAGAATTGTTTCACAAACATCAGGCCTGGCACAATTGGCCTGATATGGAGGAACGATAGATGGGGAACACAAGGAATTTCAAAAAGACTTAATTGTTTCTTGGTGAAGAATGGTCTAGCTAATGGCCTTATTAACTTCATCTAACGGATTATTCCTTCCATGATCTTGGATCACTTTCCAATCTTGGTCTAGACAAACATAGTGAAATGGAAGCCCTCTCCATTCAAATTTAATCACTTTTGGGTGAAAGAACATGGATTTACCAATTTGTTCCATGATTTATGGAAAAAAAACAATCAAAACACTAGAAATTCAGTCATGGATAATCTCAGTCACAAGCTGAAAAAGCCTAAATAGGTGGTCGATGCTGGGCACACAAATAAAATTTCACCAAGATCAGAGAAATTATTCAAATAGATGCTCAAATCAAACTTCTCAAATATCCTCTTTCTGTTGACTACTTCTCTAAGACTTCCAAGCAGAAGTTAGCAGACTTGGACAAAGAAAAAAGGGAAATGTTATTATGTGAAGCTAAGGAATGGAAAAAAGAAAGTAGAAAAATGTGGGTCGATGAAGGGAACAAAAATACCACGTATTTTCACAAGAACAATTCTACGAATCTACAGAAAAAATCAATATGGAAAATTAAAAATGAAGATTGGGAAATAATATATGAACAAAATGAGATACAAAATGAAGCACACAAATATTTTCAATCCTCCCTGAGAATGAGAAATGCTCCAACCGCACAAAATTATATGGACTTCAATTCCATATACTCTTAAATGGTTGATCAAGAGACTTCTGCCCTGTTGGAATGTCTAGTTGACAAAGAAAAAATACTCCCAACTGTTAACATGATGGCCAAGGGTAAGATCCTTGGTCTTGATGGATGGGCTATTGAACTATTCCTTCTATTCCTTCACTCTCAATACATTATGATAGATGAAATCACAAACTTAGTGGAGGATTCTAGAAGTCTTGGTTGGGTCTTTGGGGCAATGAATGCAACTTGTATTTCTCTAATCCCAAAGTCCATGGACCTGACCTCCTTCTCAAACTTTCATTCGGTCTCTCTCTGTAGCTCGATTTATAAAATTATTTCCAAAACAATTTTCATCAGGATCAAACTAATCCTTTCTAGATTCATCTCTATCAAACAGTTTGTCTAACTTGATAAGTGTCAAATACACAATGTACTTGGAATTACACAAGAGTGCATTCACTCCATGAAATTTTGGAAATTTGATCATTGTCTCATGAAAATCAACTTCTCAAAATATTTTGGTTGTGTAGATTGGGAATTCTTATGGATTATCCTCTGAAATATTGGCTTTGGACCATTCATGATAGATTGGATAAAGGCCTCCATCACTTCAACAATTTTTTCCATCCTGATCAATGGTAGTGTCACTTATTTCTTCATCACATTAAGACGACCTTGACAAGGTTGTGTCATTTCTCCACTTCTTTTCCTTTTTCTTATTGATGGCTTGAGGAGAGGTATTATCACAACAAGGACCCAAGGCATAATCTCTAGCTACAATATTGCATCAAACATTTTAATCTCAGGGTGATGCATGACATTCTCCTTAACCTTGGATAAGTCATGTGTCTGGTCATCAACAAAGATAAATTTGTATTGATATGGCTGGACCATGAGGGGCATAACATGCAAGAGATTGTAACAATGTTTTTGTACATTCCATTCCTTTGAATAGGGATTTTATATATCTGGGATTTTGGCCTAAAACCGTTGGGTTATGGGATCAACTATTGATCCTAGATGATTGATAAAGTAGAGAAGTGACTGCACACTTGGTCCCACAAATGGCATTCCTTAGGCGGAAGGTTCATTCTCATTAATCGATATTTAAGAGAACTTCAATATATTGGATGCACATTTATAAAATCTCTAAGGATTTAATCCATAAGATCAACAACATTTTTTCCCATTTCCATTGGGTTGGATCAAGAGGTGTTCATAGGAAAATACATCTTGTTAGGCTTGAAGCGTTGACTAGATTGGTTGATGCTAGTGGTTGGGGCATAAAAAACACGAACATCTTCAACCAAGCTCTTCTTATAAAGAACCTTTGTAGGGTTTTCATTGGTGATGGTCTTCGGGGTAGGATCATCAAATAAGAATATCTGAAAAATGAGGACCTAGTGGGCTGGATTAATGATGGTCCTCGTGTGTTGGTAATGACCTCTCATTCATGGTAAAGTTTTCTCCTTTCAAAACAATGGTTCATTGCTCATTTTTCTTGGAGCATTGACAACAGATCTGCTACAAAATTCAGCCTTGACATCTTTTTTGGTATGGAAGGTCCTCACACAAACTCTTTTCCTTTGGTTTATTTTCTTTATAGTGTGAATATCTAGGTGCTCAAAGATAGTCACTTCTGAAGCATGTCCCTCTACAATGCCTTGGCTAGATTCCCAATCGCTAAACAACTCATCACATGTTTATTCTGAATGGACATAGTATATCCTCAATCTACAACTATCTGGGATCACTCTCCCATGAGGAAGATAATATAAGTTGGAAGGGAGGCACACACAAGGTCAAATTATTGTTGAATAAGCCTACCAAATAATTGATCAGTAATTGGTGTTGGCCCCATTCTTGACATGGTTCCCGGGATCTTGGCAATGGTGGGTGCCACTAAAGCTAAAATTCTTTATATGTTTGGTGGCACATAATAAAATATTGATGTGGGGTAACCTCACCAAGAGGGTTTTCTTGGGCCCTCGACAATGTTTCCTTTGCAGGAATCATGGATAGGAGGTCTCTCACCTCTTCCTACACTTCCCTTCCTTTAGATCAGTTTTGAAATAGAGGTGCTTTGTCTCCTGGAATCCTCTCCTTCCCTGGATTGGACTCACATCCCTGGCTAGCTCTATTATTATTTTTTGTGCATAAATCCCTCAGAACCCTTCCCTTCTTTCTCTTGTGGGGCATCTGGAGAGTCTGTAACACCCTTATCTTTGAATCTACTCGACCAACTATTCACAAAATCAACTCCTTTATTATGGCTTACTTTAAATAATTTTAATCTGAGCCCCTCACTTCTCATCGCCTTGTGGTTGCCCCTCCCACTCCTCTATCGACCTCTGGACTTTCTTTCCAATTTTCTTCTTCGATGGAGTCAACTCCTTTAGCTTTGCAACTGTTGTATAATCATCTTCCTGAATCTTGTTCACCACTACAAATTCTTCTGGTTTGGTGGTAAAGGAATGAGTACCAGATTTGAGCTTCTCTCATTATGGGCCGCTCTATTCTATGCCTCATGGATCAATCTGTCAAACATTGAAATATTTTGGGACTCCAAAGCTATAATTGATTAGGCCAACAACCATTGCAAGCTTTAGCATTTGTCCCTTCTCTCCTAGCAACAGAGAATCAAGGCCTTGTCCTTATCTTTTCAACAACTTTCCTCCCCTCGCATATTTTGTAAACAAAACTGGGATGCAGATATTTTGTCAAAAAGTGGTTGCTTTGTACCCCGAGGCTCAATCCACTTCGAGGAATTCATCTCAAATTCAGGTCAAATCGCCTTATAGATCCCCCTCTATCTCCTTTTATGTCCTTTGTCTTTTTGAGCTTTTGTTTTATTGGAATAACCTTTGTTTGTTGGCTTAATGGAGTTGTTCTCTCTTTGCCATTGTTTCTTAGATTAAGATATTTTATGCATCTCTAGTTGTAAAGGTGCTTTTGTTAGCTATCTTTGGGATTCTCCCTGGCACAAGTCCCATATGATTGTTATCCCTCGATTTTTCTTTCTTCTCTCTATGATGATCTTAGGTATGCTAATTGTATATGGAACTTTATTGGTCCATAGACATCTTATATTCTTGTGGATACCAGAACATTGAATATGTAACTCCTTTTATTTATCAATGAAAAAAGGTGTTTTTCTTTATGAAAAGGGGAAATTTTAGACAAATCCCGGGAGAGATGTAAAAAGAGTATTTATCTAAAAAGAATGTAATCTAGAAGGATAAAATATACATCTTCTTTGTTACTTAATTCTTCATATATTATATCATTCTTTGATATCTTTATTACTTAATACTTCATATATTGTATCATTCTATGAGATCTATAGAAAACCAAAATAAAGAAGGCAGTCTACATTAAGAAAATCTCATTTTAGATGATCAATCGTCCCCCAACATTTTCCAGAGGGCACTTATTCTCTTCAAACGACAGAGACATATAATGGTGTTTTTCTCCTAGAATGGAATAATGCTCCACTGGGAAACTATGATAGCGCTTTAACAAATTTGAAACATCAACGATAATAAGATATTTTCTCTATTGGTATCTGCAAGGATGTGATCGTGTAGAGATTCCATTTCCAAAATCTCCATAAACACAACCTCACTCTCACAATGGTGAAGATTGGACAAGGAATAGGGAATGGATCTCAATAATTATGTATCACCTAGTGACAACTCAAATGATTTTTGGGGATTCTCCCTTGCTTTCACATGCCTTTCCAAATTCCAAATCTCTGGCAAAATTTAAAATTCATGGAAAATGTCCAAATCATCTGTGGTAAATCAATCATGGTCAATTTTACATTGTTACAAATATTGTCTCTTTCTGAAAATCAAGCATGATCAACCATGGTTCAACATCATATTATGACAAATATTATCTCAATATGAAATATTATTCAGAGAAACTATAATATTAATCCTACTATTTAATATAAATCCCTTGGGTTTATAATCATGGTCAACAAAGTTCCCATGTCACATTATGACAAAGATTGTCTCAATATGAAAATAAAGATTTGTGAACCATGGTCAACTATGGTTCAACATCACATTGTGACAAAGATAATTTAAATATGAAAATCAACCATGGTCCAATGTCAGATTGTGAAAAATATTGTGTCAATATGAAAATCAACCATTGTAAACCATGTTTATTTTAGGGTTTATAATATTTATCTTAGAGTTTATATATCTTGGTTTTAAATATGTATCATATGGGTTTAATATTTTATTCCTTTAGGTTTATAATCCCTTTATTTTTTAGTATTAATTCCTTTTATTTATTATTCCCTTGGATTTATAATATTTATCTTAAGGTTTATATACCTTGGATTTATATTGTTGTCTTTAGTTGAAAGTTATTCCCTAAGGTTTATAATCCATTAGATTTTTAGTATTATTGTCTTGTGCTTGTTATTCCCTTTTCTTTAAAATATCAATCTTTTTGAACCCTGGCCAATCATGGTCAACCATGGTCAGCAAAGGTAAATCTTTGTCATCGATTTTCGGTATTGGCCAACCATGGTTAACCATGCCCTTTCATGTTGTGTGAAATCAATCATGATCGATCATGGTCCAACGTCACATTGTGACAAAGATTCTATCAACGTGAAAATCGACCTTGGTCAACCATAGTCTAAGATCGCATTGGGTCAAATATTGTGTCGATATGGCAATCAATAATGGTCAAACATGGTTGACCATCATCCTACGTCGCATTGTGACAAGGATTGTCTCAATATGAAAACCAACCATGGTAAGCCATGGTCAACCATGTTTATTTTAGGGTTTATAATATTTCTCTTTGTGTTTATATACCTTGGGTTTATAATATTTATCCCTTGGGTTTATAATCCTTTGGGTTTTTAGTATTAATATGTTTGGTTTATTATTCCTTTGGGTGTATTATTCCCTTGGGCTTATTAATCTAAGGGTTCATATTACTAAGGTATAACATTGTTCATAGGGTTTATAATATTAATCCATGGGTCTAATATAATTCCCCTTGGTTTATAATCATGGTCAACCATAGCCCAAATCACATTGTGAAAAATATTTTCTCACTATGAATTCAACGTCGCATTGTGACAAGTATTATTTCAATATGAAAATCAACCATGGTCAACCATGGTCCAACATCACGTTGTGACAAAGATTGTCCCAATATGAAAATAAACCATGGTAAACCATGTTTTTTTTAGTTTTATAATATATACCTTGGGTTTATAATCCCTTTAGTTTTTAGTATTAATTCAATTGGTTTATTATTCCCTTGGGTTTATAATATTTATCTTAAGGTTTATATACCGTGGATTTATATTGTTGTCTTCAACTGAATGTTATTCCCTAGGTTTTATAATCCATTTTCTTTTTAGTATTTATTCCCTTTTCTTTAAAATATCAATTTTTCTTAATAGTGGTTAATCATAATCAACCATGGTAAAAAAGGGTCAATCTTCATCAACAATTGACAATCTTTCCCAACCATAGTCAATCATGCCCAGTCGCGTCGTGTAAAATAAAACATGGTCAACCATTGTCCAATGTCGCATGGTGACAAAGATTCTGTCAATATGAAAATCATCCTTGGTCAACCACATTCCAATGTCACACTGTGAGAAACATTATGTCGATATGGCAACAAATAATGGTCAAACATGGTCGACCATCATCCTACGTTGCATTATGACAAGGATTGTCTCACTATGAAAATCAAGCATGGTCAACCATGTTTATTTTAGGGTTTATAATATTTATCTTCAAGTTTATATACCTTAGGTTTATAATATTTATCCCTTGGGTTTTTAGTATTAATCATTTTGGTATATGATTCCCTTAGGTTTATAATGTCAATCCCTTGATTTTATTAATCTAAGGGTTCTTACTCCTAAGGTATAATATTATTTATAGGGTTTATAATATTAATCCTTCGGTCTAATATAAATCCCCTTTGTTTTTAATCATGGTCAACCATGGTCCAACGGCACATTGTGACAAAGATTGTATATGAAAATCAACCATGGTTCAATGTCACATTCTAAGAAATATTGTCTCAATACAAAATAATATTCATAGGATCTATAATATTAATCTTACTATTTAATATAAATCCCATGGGTTTATAGTCATGGCCAGCATTGGTCAACTATGGTCCAAGGTTGCACTGTGACAAAGATAGTTTCAAAATAAAAATCAAGCATGATCAACCATGGTCGAACGTTGTGTTGTAACAAAGATTGTGTGAATATGAAAATCAACCATGGTAAACCTTGGTCAACCATGTTTATTTTAGGGTTTATAATATTTATCTTAGGGTTTATATACCTTTGGTTTATAATATTTATCCCTTGGATTTAAAATTATTCCTTTGGGTTTATAATCCCTTTGGTTTTTAGTATTAATTCACTTATTTTATTATTCCCTTAGGTTTATTAATCTAAGGGTTCTCATTCCTAGGGTTTAGTATTATTCATAGGTTTTATAATATTAATCCTTGGGGTCTAACATAAATTACCATTGCTAACCATGGTTCAACATCACATTGTGAAAAAAGATTTTCTCAATATGAAAATCAACCATGGTCCAACTGTGCATTGTGACAAACATTTTCTGCATATGAAAATTAATCATGGTCAACCATGGTGAAGCAAGGTGCAAAATCTCATTGTCACAAAGATTGTCTCAATATGAAAATCAACCGTGGTCAACCATGATAATTCTAGCATTTACAATAATTATCTTATTGTTTATATACCTTGAGTTTATAATATTAATCTCTTGGTTTACCCACGAGGCTTTGGATTAATGGTGAATGGGTGCACTGTTAAGGCACTCCTTGCGATAGGTCACTAGTTCAAATCCCTCGTAGTGCTTAGCTAGTATATATATAATATATATATATATATAAGGGTTTATAATCCCTTGACTTTTAGTATTAATCTCTTGCGTTTTTTATTCTCATGGGTTTATAATATCAATCCCTTGGATTTAAAATGTTAATTTTTAGGGCTATTAATCTCATGTATATTTTTTTTAGGGTTTGTTGATCCTTTAGTTTTATAATATTTATCCCTTCGGTTTACTAATTCATTGGCTTTATAATATAAAAAACTTGGTTTTCGGTTTATAATATTAATAATTCCTTGGGTTTATAATTTAATGACTTTGTTTATTAATCCATTGGGTTTAAAATATTAATTCCTCGGTGTTATTAATATCTTGGGATCAACATTTAACAAAACAAAATTAATAAACCTTAAGGTTTAAATTTTATAATATATTATTTTTACATATTATATTATTAAATAATATATTATTATTTATATTAATATATATATATAATATATATATATAATATATATAATAGTTATAGATATATATAGATATAGATATAGATAGTTAGTATAATATATTTTAGTTTAGTATATATTCCATATGTAGTTAATATTATTAAATATACTACACTATTAATATATTCAAAGTAAATATATAAAATATATTGAGAATTATATTAATAAATATAATAATATTATTTATGATAAATATATTATTAATAGTAACTAAATGTTATTATGTTATATGTGAATTATATTATAGTTTTAAGTATAACTATTAGTATATTAGCAATTTTTTTATGTAATAATTAATATTATATTTAATGGCTAATGGATATATGCTTATTAGTCTATATAAATCATATTAATAAATGTAATTGTAGATGTGTTTCATATAAGCTTTCAACCATATTGGTAAATATGATTATGATAGATATATACCATATTGGTAAATATGATTATGATAGATATATATAATATGATTATGATAGATATATATTACAAGATGACAACTCAAATTATGTGGTTGTACTAAATATGTATTACCTGGCCACAACTCAAATGTATTTTTTTAAGATTCTCCCTTGCTTTCACGTTCCTTTCCAGCTTCGAAACCTCTGGCAAAAGTTCAAATCTCTGGCAAAAATCCAATTCCCTCCTACCTGTCGAGATGTATTCTCTACTGGACCACCACAGAAAAGTCATCTACATTGCACTCACATTTTGAGGTTTTGTCAAAGAAATCCTGTTCATATAAATAACAAAGTAATGTAGAGTCGCATAATAGTGAAATTAAAAGAATTTGAAGTGAGGTTGCCATGCAGCAGGATGCTAAGTAAATACTCAGGTTTATCCGCATAACTTAATCTGAGGCGTTGGAGATCTATTTAAGGCACCCAACCTTCTCCTTCAACACCCGCTCCATTCCATTTAATCTCAATACCTTGCACCTGCTTTCCATTCTCTCTTTTCCATATTATTGGCAGAATACCAATTGCTGTCAACATAGATTGCCTAGTCTCTACCTATTACTTTCTGCTGTGTATCTTCTTCTCTTCCCAAATTCAACGCAATTGATCTTGTTTACAGGTTATGGATTGTTCTTACGTTTGTATTGAGTTTCTTTAAATTCAATCACTATGTAGTACAACATTCTTGTTGCCTTTGTCATGTATATAATTCAATCAAATAGAATGAGAATGGTTGAATGTATATATTGCAGAGTGATCGATAATGGCGCGGGACGAGAATCGACTCGTGAAAGACCAGAGGCCTCGATATGATTGCCTTCTGTTTGGTGAGCATCACTTTTTTCTTTGTTTTTTACGTTTCTCCATTTTCGGAAGGTATCAACAACTATTGCATGTATTCGTTTCTGATTTCAGATCTGGATGACACATTATATCCCTTGAGTTCCGGACTTGCTGTAGCATGCACTAAAAACATTGCAGGTAATCTTGTTGGAGTCAAATATTAGTTTTAGATTTTAGCTTTATCTATGTCAAGCTTGAGGCTGCATATACCAAGTTCCTATATGGACTATTTTTAATATCCATCTTCGAGATCTGCAACATGAAGGTGATGGGGACTAATATTCATATTCAGAAGACCCAATTAACATGCAATTAAGATTTCTGATTTGGCACTGAGAGAACTTCTGTTGTTTGAATTTTGCGTCGGCCTGGTTGGTTGTGTGACAGATTTTGTGAATCAAAAGCTCGGTATTGAAAAGAACAGAATCCCAGATTTGTGTAGACAGTTGTATACAACTTATGGTACATCCATGGCTGGACTCAGGGTAAGCATTCAATCCTTTTTGTTTGATGGAAACCAGCATTGCGTTTCAACTTTTAAGGTTAAAATGGCAATGTCAACACTAGGGGCCTTCTCTAGTTGACTGCTGAGCTCTTCTGCAATAGTATCGCTGTAATAGAGTTAGCAAATAGCTTAAAAGTGGAATGATGAGCTACGTTCATTCTACTTTCCAGAGAGTCGGACACACACTTTCCATAATTATTCGCTTCTTTTCTATGATTAGCCCATTGGAATTGATCCACCGGTCACCACACTGCCACGAGTAGACCTATTGAGAAATCTTGAGGCAAAAACTGTGAAATCATGACTGGGGATTCCACTTGAATTGGAATCCAATTTTTCAATGTTAATTAGTTCATTGCTTTTTTCACCATATTGTCTGATCTATGCAGGCGGTAGGCTATGAACTTGACTACGACGATTACCACAGGTATTTAAGAAATCTCATCTCTTGTTCGTGACTATACAACTATCAAAAGTTCCTACAAAAATTAAATAAAATCACAATGATTTTCCTTTCATTCTTTACTTTGATTGGAATAAAACTCATTCGTTCTGGCCAGGAAAAACTATCGTGCTTAACTCAAAACAAATATTTCTGATACAGTTTTGTTCATGGAAGATTGCCATATGCCAATCTTAAACCAGATCCTGTACTGAAGAGTTTGTTATTAAGCATGCCACAGAGGAAAATTGTAAGTAGAAATGGTTCCCTTCAATTTTTCCATATGATTTTAATACATGATGAAGGCGCCCTGAGGGGAAACTTGAAAGGATACTTCTTATCGGTTTATCACGTAAAACAGATATTTACAAACGGTGACAAAGTACATGCTGCAAAGGTCCTGAAGGGGCTGGGGTTGGAAGATTGCTTTGAAGGCATAATATGCTTTGAGACACTTAATCCTCCTTCGCAAACTACTGCAAACAATAATCACGTGGATATACCTTCTGTTAACTCTCTGATTCCGAAGACGCCCGTTGTTTGCAAGCCATCAAAAGAGGCCATCAGGCAGGCTATTCGCCTTGCAAAGGCTGATCCACAAAGAACGGTATGGGATTAATCAACTTTCGTAACCATCTCCCTCCAGTTACATAATTTATTTTTCCTAAATGCAGTGATTTATTCTTTTATTAAACTAATAATAAACATGCATAGCAAGATTGATATATATTGGTGTCAAAACTTACTACTTCCATTGTATTTGAGGGTAAGTTATTGTACTTTAATGTATAATTATGTAATCCTTAACCATGTTAAGGATTGTTTGACGGACGGTAAGTTATCGTATTTGAATATATAATTATGTATTCCTTAACCATGTTAAGGATTGTTACGATTAAGCTTCATTGTTGTTATCCACCTTGATATAATTTTAATAATTTAGATATATTCGAGAAAATTTAAAGAGTATTAACTTTGTTGGGCCCAACTTGACCAGTATTTATGTCTTTCCAAAATAATGGTCATCTAGTCAGAAATCGGATCCAAATCCGAAACATTTTCCAACTTAAACATTTCAATGTCCTCTGAAAAGTTATTTATTTGATTTTAGAAATAGGTTGAGCTTAGTGGGAATTTCATTGTTGTCGGATGGAAGAATAATTTACTTAATACAAGTGAGATGGGGAATTTCAATGTTGTAAGATGGAAGAATAATTTATTTACCAAGGGTGTTTTAGGAATAATTTAATTTTTTTAAGGAATAATTAAATTTTTTGAAAAGTAGTTTTTTAGTGTTTTAGAATAATTTAATTTTTTTTTTAAGGAATAATTTAATTTTTTGAAAAGTAGTTCTTAGTGTTTTAGGAATAATTTAATTTTTGAAAGGTAGTTTTCAATCTCGTATAATGTGACTGAACCCGTTACCATTCGGACTTCAAGAAATCAGGAAAAAATTAGAAATATATGTGAATCTTATAAATCTTCCACTTATCTCTTTTCTACATTGATACAAAGCATTCTCACCACTAAACACCACACAAACCAATTATACTACCTGATATTTTGAAATTTATACTACCTGATATTTCGAAATTTATATTTTAAAATTTCAAGAGGTCAGAAATGTAGTCTTATAAATCATCCACTTACCCACTTATCTCCTTTTCTACACTGATGCAAGGCAACCACGAAGAGAATATTATACTCGGTACTAATTAGTCGTTAAGCATAAAATTAAAGTTTTGTGACAGCATTTGAACACGAAAGAGATTCCTGATAGGGCAATCATATCTTAAATACTATCCATTCAACCACTTATCCTTAGAAAAAGAGGATAACATCTCGGCAACTTTACACTTCCTCATCAAATGGTTATCACTTTAGGCCTTATGTCATACCACAAAACATCCGTTTTTCTAAACTTGATTCATTTTCTGGCAGATCTTTTTTGATGACAGTCCTCGGAATATAGCCGCAGGAAAGCGTGAAGGCTTACATACTGTATTGGTAAGACCATTTGGTTCTAAATGCTTTTCTAAGTCGTCCACTCTTCTTCTAATATTAATATTAGATTTCACTGTCAATAGGTGGGCACTCCAGTTCGTACAGAAGGTGCGGATTTTGCCCTCGAAAGTATTCACAACATTAGAGAAGCTTTGCCTGAGATATGGGAAGAAGATGCAGAGAGCTCCAAAAATGTTCGACAGTCAACAGGGGCAACTGCGGCTATTGAAACTGTTGTCACTGCATAAGCCAAGCTCTCGTCGAATAAGGGAGTGGGGATCCATGATAATCCCGTTGGAACTTTGCCTCTATGTATGGGAAACTCCTATTGTCTGTAACCTTGGTACTAAAATGTTTTATCTGATCTGAAAAATCCTTTACCGAATACTTTAGCGATATTAGTTCTGTTACAGTCGATCAATATATCAGATCACTTTGTAACCTGATTTAATAAAACAATATCTCTTCGGATGCTATTTTCTTTCTGCCTTTGCTTGCTCCGATTTTGGAAGCGCTCCATTAAAAGTTAATGTTCATCTCTATCCCGGGCTTTGCTTAAAAATGAAGACATTTTGAAAAGTTTATTCGTTTATCATGGTTCTTCTCCACGCCATCGGAAACTGATTACTGATTCCTAAATGTTCAATAAAACCATTGCTCAGATAAAAATGGATGGGAGAGTCATTGGATATAAAATTACAATACGTTCGTTAATATGACTGACATATTAGCTGGATTTCTAATGGGACGGAGTGTTTTGTAATGAGAGAGGAAAAGAAAAGCGACCTAATAGAAAGAATTACAAATTATCCTCGAGACACTCCTGCACTACCCCCAGCACGGCTGTAGCTATGGTTGTGTAAAACGACACGGTATAATAGATATACGAAAAAAACAAAATAATGCGGTTGCTTTGATATGTCATCCATTAAGAATGACAATACTTTTTATTGTCAGCAATAAGTAAAATTTTCTGTATGTATTTTTATTATGTTAGTGTATGAGGGGGTTTTATAATTTTCGTAATTATAAAATTCATACTGATGTCTAAGAGCATTTTAATTGGTTATATTAATTTAAAATATTATAGGTACAACCGAGGGTTTTGGAAATTTAGATTTTATAAATAGCGAATATTAAATTGTTAATCACTATCTATTCTAAGTATCTTAACACTTTTTTATTTAAGCTTTACTTCAGGAAGTTAACTTGGTCTCGATGCCTTTGTTGATGTTCATATAAAGAAGTTATCATTTATTTGAATACATGGATAACAAGATGTTATATCTTCCAATTATTTATAGATTTCACATTCCCTCCTCGAGTTATAGTATATTAGTACTCTTGCCACCTTCATAGTTATTCAGGTGGACCATTCCACAACTTGACCATACATAACTCCAAGAGTCACAACACTCCAACATGTATGCCTAAATATTAAATTTTACCACAAATTAATCTCAATTTAGCATAAGAACACACCTTCCCTCTCATAGTTCATTCCACAACTTGACACTTCATCCTCTCTATGCATGAGAGGGATGACATCATGTTCTACCACACTTAAACATGTGTGCCTCACTAATAGGTCTTACAAAAACCTTGAGGAATATGTCTTACTTATATCTAGGTTTACAACTTAGACTAAACACTCTAGCATGTTCATCCAGTATTGCAACTTTCCATGTTAATTTCTTCATTAGGCATCACCACCATCAACTCCATCTATGTTCTTTTACCCATGTAGCTATGAGACCTTTTTTCACTATATATCTCAAACTTGTGTCTATCCATCATTTGCATGTACTCCTTAACATCCACTCAACAATGAATTGTGCTCATCTCATCTTGACTCGTCATTCCAATCTCATTTGCACTTACCATATCCATGTTATTTTTCATCGACCCAGCTCTCAAAAGTAACCTTACACAAATCCATCCCAATAACCATTAAATTATTTTTGTGAAATCCTAGTTTCTTGGTAGCAACATCATTAAGCTCTAAATCTTGGGATTGGAGGTCCATTTGCACACCACTCCTCACTACTCCCCCACTATTTTTTGGTTCATGTAGCCTCAGGATAGGAAATAGTTTCTATTTCTTAGGATTTTGTTCTAACTTCCCTAAAACCATGTATTCTATTATATGTGTAATGTTGATGAACAATGTAGAGCATTCTACAAAGCCAGGCTCTCCTGGTTCAGAATCTCTTTCGTAGAGCTGACTAGTGGGTTTTATTTTCAGTAATACAAACATTTCCATTTTTATCATGGTATCAGAGTGTCGGGGCTGAGGAACCTGTATGATGGCTGGTGGGTGGTTCTTTGAACCAAAATCGTCGCAAGGTTTGAGTGGACAGCTGCGATGATCACTATTAAATTGTCACAGGTTTTGAGTGTATAGCCACGATGATCACTCTTACACTTCCGGAATTTTCCTTTTTTCAATCGTCACACTTTTCAGGTGTATAGCCGAAAAGGTTGTGGAAAATTGATGAAAAATTGCGACGATCTCTGAAATTGGGCATATTTTAGCGACTAGTCTCGGATATTGGGAAAATATCAGCAACTAGTCTCAGAAAATTGGTGTATTTCAGCAAGTGCTCTCGGATATTGGGAAAATATCAGGGATGATCGTGTAAATCAAAGAAATTGCAAAGGGAGCCAAGAACAACGTTGTAGCTGTCAGAGATGCTGAGTGGGGAAGCCAAGAACAAGGTTGTAGCTAACAACAAGAGGTTGTCTCGAGGCTGAGAAGAAATCCACGGTGATCTACGCGTCTACTGCAAGATTGAACAACAGTGATTTGTCTCTGTCATAGATCTGGGGTAAATTTAACATATTTTACTTGTCGAATTTTTTTTTTCTAAATCGCCAAGATGAATAATCACATATTTGAAGCATGCATGAGTGAGCATAACAAGATCGATGGTTCCAATTATGCCAATTGGAAGTTTAAGATGCAAACTATATTAGAAGTGCTGAGTGCTTGGCAAATTGTGAATGGGGATGAGCCAAAGCCCATGGCTAGATATGCAATAGTCCTAGATTGGGAGAAACGAGAAAGAAAATCAAAGACAATGTTAAAGATGTTAGTGAAAGACTACATTATACTACACATCAGAGAAAGTAAGTCAACTAACAAGATCTGGGTGAAACAATTGCTTCATTTGTAGTAAGGATCAAGGATCTAAAAACCAAATTATCAGATTTTGGTCATACAATGGACGAGATCAGAAATTCAAATCGTCTTTTGTTCCTCAAGAGCAAGATCCTATCCATGAAGATGGAGGAGAATGAAACAATTGCTTCATTTGTAGTAAGGATCAAGGATCTAAAAACCAAATTATCAGATTTTGGTCATACAATGGACGATATAGATCTTTTAACCATTACAATGAATGGTGTCATTGATGATTATTAGATGTTCATCACTCAGATCAATGCTAGAGAAAAGGTCTCACATTTTGAAGAGATGAAAAGTATACTGATGCAGGAAGAAGAGAGGAGATCGACTCTGAAGCCCTAGAGTGTCGGTCTTCCATTGGTGGCAAGGAAGAAATTCTACAAAGGGAAAGGAGGTCCACAACAACAAAATGAAGCAAGTTGACATAAATGGCCAAATCTGACTCAAGGTATGCATCCGAATAAAAACCACTCTGAAACTAAATGGTTTTATTGCGTAAAATTGGGTCATATTGCTAGGGAATGTAGGAAAAATAAGTATCATGAAGAACAACAAAAGTTAAAGAGACATGCAGGTCGTCTCGCGAACAGTGATCAGGTGTAGAATTTGAGATTGTTCATGGCAGATCGTGATGAAAATGTTGATGCAGACATATGGTATGTAGATTCAGGAGCGTCAACACACATGACAGGGAACAAGAACAAGCTAGAGAATTTTAAAGAGATCAATGAAGGCACACAAATTTACCTAGGAGATGACAGAAGCCATCAAATCAAAGGATGTGGGAAAGTTTCTGTTATTCTACCTGATGGTAATATCAAACAAATTTATAATATAATGTATGTGCCTGGCATAACTAAGAACTTGATTTATGTATCAATGATTACAGATCAAGATTTGGAGATTGAATTTTTAAAATCTAATTGTTACATTAAGGATCTGATAGATGGTATGAAGACAATTGCTACAAGAATCCGGACAGGAGGACTGTACAAGTTGGATGTGAGACCTGCACTGGTTCAAGCATTGACAATAGTGAGTCTGAATACAAAAGAGCTTTGGCACCAGATAT
Organism: Pinus taeda; assembly: GCA_000404065.3. Taxonomy (NCBI): domain Eukaryota; kingdom Viridiplantae; phylum Streptophyta; class Pinopsida; order Pinales; family Pinaceae; genus Pinus; species Pinus taeda. The sequence goes on along the minus strand of APFE031170907.1, from coordinate 146,749 downwards.
TCGGCCACATCAATTACAATAATTTGCTGTTACTACAGAGGAAAGAAATGGTAAGAGATCTTCCTATGCTAAAGCAAATACATAATGATTGCAATCCTTGTACTTTAGGAAAAATGCATAGAGAAGAATTCCCTATTATAGTAGAAAAGAAACAGAGGGATATGCTAGAGTTAGTGCACATAGACCTTTGTAGTCCCATGCAGACAAAATCATTAGGGGGTGCAATGTATTTCCTACTGTTTATTGATGATTGTACGAAATTTTCTTGGGTGTATTTCTTAAGTAAGAAGAGTCGTACGTTCGAATACTTTAAGAAGTTCAAAAATATAATTAAAAGACAAACAAGAAAATAGATAAAAATTCTTCATTCTGATGAAGGGGGAGAATACAAGAAAGATGAGCTGATCAAATATTGTAAAGATCATGGAATTTTGCAGTAGTTTACAATACCCCATACTCCACAGCATAATGGAGTAACAGAAAGGAAGAACATAAATCTGGTGGAATGTGGGAGAAGTATGTTGAAAGGTAAGAATCTTTCAAATGGTTTTTGGGTTGAAGCAGTGAGTACTGCGGTTTATTTAAAAAATAGGAGTCCTACAAGAAGTCTTGAGTTTAAAACTCCTTTTGAAGCTTTGTATGGATATAAGACCGCAATAAAACACTTAAGAATATTTGGATGTAAAGCATTTTCCCTCATACACAAGGAAGATAGAAATAAATTAGACTCAAAATCCATTAGATGCACTTTTATAGGGTATTGTTCATCATATAAAGGATACAGATTATTTAATCCCACTACTCGCAAGATCTTTGCTAGTAGAGAAATCAAATTCCATGAGTAGGATGGTGAAGAAACTGATGAGCACTATGATGGATGGGACATTCCATACTTTGAAGAAGAGGATGCAGAGAACAATCAGGATCAACAACAAATGAAGGCAGAGGATGAACAACAACAACAACAATAACAGCAACAACAACAACAACAACAACAACAACAACAGGAAGAAATAAGGTTTGAAACCACCACCCCACCACTTAGGAGATCAGGTAGGAAAGCTCAAAAGCCTGCAAGATATAGGGAAAATGCATTTATAACTAGTATGATGAATGTTTTTGAACCATCTAGTTATAAAGAAGCAAATGAATGTAATAAATGGAAAATAGTCATGGAATAGGAATATGATTCAATAATCAGAAACAACACTTGGGAATTGGTAGAACCTCCTAAAGGAAAACAGACCATAGGTTGCAAATGGTTATATAAACTGAAAATCAATGTAGATGTAACTATAGAAAAACTGAAAGCTAGGTTGGTTGCAAAGGGATACACATAAAATGAAGGGATAGACCATGAAGAAACCTTCACCCCTATAGCTAAATTGAATACCATCAAAATGTTAATTTCCTTAGCTACTAAGAAACATTGGATGATGCACCAACTAGATGTAAAGTCTACATTTCTGAATGGAGAATTGAAAGAAGAGGTTTATTTAGAGCAACCGGAAGGGTTTTTCCATAAGGGAAAAGAACATTTAGTCTATAGGTTGAAGAAAGCACTTTATGAGAAAATTGATTCATTTTTTCTACAAGCTAGCTACAACAGAAGTAAGAATGACCCTAATCTTTACACCATGAAAGATGAACAAGGGTGTGTAGTGTTGATTTAATTATATGTAGATGATTTGATAATTACAAGTGATGCTATATATCTAATTGATGAAATAAAGCAGCAGATGTCACAGATGTTTGGATGAAGAATCTCGATGAACTCAAATATTGTTTAGGTCTCGAGATTTGGAGAGATTCAAGTCAAACATTTCTCTCTCAAGAAAAGTATGTCAAAGGCCTGTTAGTGAAGTTTAGAATGGATCAGTGCAAGTCTGCATAGGTACCATTGCAACAAAATATCAAATTACTATGTGAGGATGGCTCAAAAGCAGTAGATGCAACACTTTACAGACAACTGGTTGGGAGTCTGATCTACTTAACCACCACTAGATCTGATTTTCTTATGCAGTCAGTGTGTTAAGCCAATTTATGTCTAAGCCTCTCAAAAGCCATTGGAATGAAGCGAAGAATGTGTTGAGGTATCTACAAGGTACTGTAGATTATGGAATTATTTACACTAACTCTTCTGATGTTAGAGTGGCAGGATTTGCAAATTCAGATTGGGCAGAAAATGTAGATGATCACAGATCTATAATTGGTTATGCATTCTGTGTTGGATCTGGGGTGATCACTTGGAGCAACAAGAAGTGGAACACAATCTCCTTGTCCTCAACAAAATCAGAGTATCAAGCCATATGTGCAGCAACATGCGAGGCGGTTTGGTTGTGGAGAATTCTCCAAGATATTGGGGAAGAACAAATAGTTGCAACAACAATCAGATGCGACAATCAAAGTTTAATCAAGTTGGCCAAAAATCTTGTGTTCCAAAAAAAATGAAACATATTGATACTCAATTCCATTTTGTCAGGGAGAAAGTGCAATCTAAAGAAATTCATCTGGAATATTGTAATACATGTGATAATGTTGCGGACATATTCACTAAGCCCCTTGGAAAAGTCAAGTTTCAAATGTTTAAGGAGATGTTAGGCATATATGTGAACTCATTCTCCGTTAGGGGGGAGTGTTGAAGATAATGGAGAATATCCTATAATAGGTATTGTTGGTTCAAGTAGCCTCAGGATAGGAATTAGTTTCTATTTCTTAAGATGATGTTTTAACTTCCATAAAACCATGTATTCTATTTTATGTGTAATGTTGATGGACAATGTAGAGCATTATGCAGAGCCGGACTCTCCTGGTTCAGACTCTCTTTCATAGAGCTGACCAGTGGTTTTTATTTCCAGTAATACAAACATTGCCATTTTTATCACGCGGATCATCAGGTTTCCTCTCATTGAATTCGCTCCTCGTGTCTCGCCATTGAGATCTAGGATTGTTTTATTTTGAAATAATAGCAAGCGAGATATCTCATGGTGTGGTAATGCTGAGAGCAGAACTGGAAATGAAACCATCATGTTGAATGGAGCTTCAAGCCGCAGTCTCTTTCTATCTCCAGGCTACGACTATGTAATTCGTTTTGTCACATAAACATGTGGTTCAATGCGTTAATAAACCGTGAATTCTAAAAGTCATGTTATATTTATTTTTATGTGTTGAAAAGTATTTGAAAGGTTGTAAAGGAGGTAATGGCATATATGAGCATTAGAATTAATTGTATTGTCTCTATTATGAAGCTGCAAAAGCAATCTTGAGTATTGCGCTTGGAAATCCTTGAAACCCGTGTTGGAAGAATGTGTTGATGTTATAAATCTATGTTGGTCGTAACCATCATTTCTACGTTGAATTGGCCATTGCTGCAGGAGGTATCATTGGTTCTTTCGTTTTGGATGCTTGTTCCATTGATTTGGTTCTAGAATATAGTGTGCGTTGAGTTGGTTCCATCAAACACTCCTTCAAACATTGCTCCATTGCTTGACACTCCATTATTTGGATGAGATACCATCACCTTTCACCATTTCATTTTTGAAGTAAAGCCTAAGGGATGTACTCTATGAATAAAATCTTGTTATTTAATGTTTGAAGGTTTTAAAATGGGTTGTTGTTTCTCGCTACACTGGTGGTTTATTTTTCTCATTCGCTAAAAGGATGCCACGAGTTCATCTCGGTTGATCTGTTTATAGTGAATCATCTCTTGGAATGTCGAAATATTGAACAAACAATGTTAGAGCTAGAGTTGGAAGTCAGGAACCTAGTTTCTTTCATAATTTTTCTCTCGGGATGATAGTTGTCCTCTCTCTCTCAAAACATAACTCGTGTTAAATTTTAGAGCTTAGTGCATTGGAACAATAAGTGCATTGAATTCTAGTGTGTGTGTTGACACATATTCCTATGCACTAGTGTTTCATGCATATTCATATGATAGTGTTTTCATATGCTTTGAATAGGAGATTTTGTTGTCAATATTCTCATATGCCTAAGGTGGTTCATATTTTTGGACTGCATTAGTATATATATTAGTTGATTCAAGTGGTTGATGACTTGAATTTTAGAGCATATTCATGTTGTGTTTTATCAAGATTCATTGAAGAGTGTGTAGAGAAGAATTAAAAAAAAAAATTGTAAGTTGCAGTTATAATAAAAAAAGAGGGGGAGAGGGGGGTTTGGGCAATTTCTAGTTTAACATATTATTTGTAAGGTTGGAGAAAATGGATAGACTTGATGATGCATTAGAGTTTCTAAATACTCTAATTCATTTCACGGTTGACGGGATTGTGCAAATCAATAAGGATATCCTCTCAGATATTCGAACCTATTTACAAAATGCAAAAGAAAACATTGAATTTTTGCAGCTTAAATCACAGCTATAGCAAAATGGGTTACAAAAAAGACAACATTTTGAACCTGTTTTGTTTCAGAACATTGAGACAAACACCCATCAATAGTCAGCAAGTCATCAAATTGATAATGTTGAGGTTGATTCAGATCAAGTGCTCATTTCAGAAGCAAATTTAAATATAGGTGTTGAAATTCAGTGTGCACTTCCCTAGCCAATCATCAGACCTTGGGAAGAGCTTGTCAACAACAAGTGCAAAATAGGTCTTGGATATGATAAGGAGGCATCCTTTCATATTCAATATTACGCAAATCCCATTCAGTTCCATATTGTTGGGTTTCCTCATAACAATTCAACTTTAGTTGTTCCATATCCTACTCCTCTTCCATAGCAACCATAACAGATTATTAAATGCAAACATTGTGACAGAGTTGGCCATATGAAAGATCATTGTTTTAATCTTCATCCATGTTAGCATTGTCATAAAACTACCCATTCTTCAAACAAATACTTCAAAAACAAGGCTCCTGCAAGAACAAAGATTCGCCTTGGATGGATCGCTTCTTGGCTATGGGCTTTAACAGAAAAGAATATGTTTCAACCATATATCAAAATTTCTTCTAAATTATTGAATGGTCTTGCAGTTTATTTTTCTCTATCTTCTCACCTTATATCTGACAGGGGAGGAAATGATGGTCATATACAAGTTTCAAAGCCACATCAATCAAGCATGAGCCACAACCTGCCATACTAGATTTAGAGTTATAGCCAGAGACGGAGATTCCCCCAAGCATGGTTTCGGTTGGTGGTCATCCTTAAATCGTCTATGCGGGGTTGGGACCTCCCTTTTCAAGTTGATCTTCTCCCTCTTCAAATAACTGGGGACACTTCCTATAGCAGAAGACTTCAGCTTCTTTCCAACTTTCGATGACTTCCAAGAGTTGCATTAAGCATTTCACAGTTGGTGGTCATCCTTATACCACCACAAGTTGAGACCTCCCTTTTCAGGTTGAGGTTATCCTTTTTTTACACAAGTTGTAGACCTCCATTTTGCAGGGTTAAGATCTCCCTCTTCAAAGCATTAGGAGCACTTCCTCTAGCATAAGACTTCAAATTATTTCCATATTTGGAATAGTTCCGTGAATTGCACTAAGTGTTCCAATGTTGGTGGTCATCTTTAAACCACCACCTTATGCCAACATTTTAGAGAGCCCATTCATCCTAGTGCTACCATGCATTTATGTACATTTTGTATTACAACTCTCTTCTTGGACTCATACATACCCCTTTGGATTAAGGGGGAGATTGTTGGACACCTAATCCTCTAAGGGTTGGTGTGGAATGTCAGCAATCAAAGGGAGTCCAAGAGACCTTGGAATATGGAATCCAACTATCATAAAAATGTATTAAAAATGTACATATATGTTAATAATAAATTCAATTCATTGTCTTATCATTCATTTCTCCTCATATTGCAAGTGTGTCTAATAGGTTTAGCCATTTTTTCCCTTGCTCTATGATTTCACAAGTAGCTTGTGTGACGAAAACCTACCACTCCTCCTATATCATTCCTTCGCCTTGGCTTTCACAAGCCTAAACATCATTGTGACATGCTTTTCTCTTTGTGCTCTGATGACACCAATCACTATTTCCTTCCCATATCAAAACCTGACACCATTGGCTTTGTCTCAATTTCCCATACATTATCCATGAGAAACCATTTAGCATTGGGAATCACCATGATCAATATTAGTCTAATCCAAAAAAAATCTTGATATCAAAGGAAATGATTTAATTTCTTTGGAACTTGGTCCTCTCCATTGTAGAACTTGGTCTACTCTATCAATGAAACCTCGTGTCACCTTGTATGTGATTGTTTTCCGCCATGATATAGTGCCTACTTCATTCCATACAAAAAAAATAAAAACCTTGACCTTGGTAACCAACATGAATAAAGTTGTGAGAATAAGTTGTGGATACCTCGATTACCACTAGTATTGGTGATGCAAATTCCTTGGAATTTTATCCATCATCATGCACATACCTATATTCATAGGTCACTCTTCACCTTCAACAATACACAAACCACAACCTTACCTTTGATTCGACCATGAAGGTTTATCCCTCTCATGTAGTTTCTTCTTTCTAGAGGAAATAGACATCATTTCACTACCACTCTAGTGCATCAATTGTCACTCAACATAGATAAGTAATATGAGACTCAAGCCTTACTATATCACAACGAAAGCTCTAATAGAACTATTATAAAAGGAGTACTAGCCCTAGTGAAAATTCCATGTAACAAAAGTTAAAAACAATAACCACGGATGAATGGGATGCTTATTCCAAGCTGAATGTTGGGTAACACATCCTAGGGGGTGTTCATTTGGTTGTTTATCGCTAAAGAAATTGGAAAAAAAAATAGCTAAGGCTTTGGAAAGGACAAATGGCATTTTTGGCACAATTATCTATAAAAATAATGGAAAGTAGGAGAAAAAGGAGGTGAAAGGTCACAGGTTGCATGTGAGGAGGAAAACTAAGGAAAATAAATAAATTAGAAGCCTCATTGATAAAAAGACTTATGAGGATCAGTTGGTAACCTTTTGTCAATTCAATTTTGGAGCTCTCTCACTATTCTCTCTCTCTCATACTCTTGGAGACAAAACTTTGTTGGAGCACTCTTGGAGGGTGTGGCATACTTGGATTCTTGGAGAAAGAAGGCAATGGAAGCTCAGGATAGCACAAGAAGGCATTGAGATCAACAAATACATCAGATTTGTTTGCAGGTACTGAGTTGCATGTATGTTTCCTTCACTAGCTTTGGCATGCATGGAATATGCATGTGGCTTGTTGGTTGTGATCTGTCATTAGCATGGAGGATGGTCGGGATTGACAATGGATTGCCTAGCCTTGCCATTTCCTAAATAGCCATGGTGATTGTGGGTTTATTTCCTTGCTGTGTTTTTGGTTGGTTCTCATGTTTCCTTAGCTTAGGTTGATTTATTACTTCTGTAGCCTTGGTTTGACAAAGAATCTAGAGCCCTGGAACATCTTAAGTTGAGTCACAAGTCTTGTAGCCTGGGTTCGACAAACACTCAAGAGCCCTTGGTGGGTTGAGTTACTAGTCCTGTATCCTTGGTTGGACAAACACTCTGGAGCCCGGTAAAAGCTGTGGGTTGAGTTACTAGTCCGTAGCTAGGTTGGGAAACACTCTAGAGCCTTGGATGGTTGGGGTAGAGACTGATCTGATGATGGTTTTGTGATGTCCGATCACGAGGTGAAATCATTGTTTGATGGGTTGAAGTGGATGGCCTTTGGAAGCCATAGATGGTTTTTGATTGATGTGTTCTATGAGATCCCACATTCATGCTTAGAATATGGCATGGGAGTGAATGGTTGAAGAGAGATTTGGCTTAGCTAATCTACGGTCAGGTGGAACGTGGAAGTCCCATCCCAGGTTTGGATTTTATATCATCAATTAAAGGTTATTTCTCTTTGTATTTCTATGAGCATTTTTATGGATTGTACGTGGTCTATACGGTTGTACTTTCATTAGTATTTATGTCCCTATTATGTTGGCTATGTATGTGTTTTATAACAATAGCCATGTATGGTTTCCCTCATGTTTTTACTCATAATTGAATGATTAATGTATCTATGACCTAAAGGAAGAAATCGAAGTTGATGTGTTCAGGCACCAATCGTTCTTAGCAATTCTCAGCTAAGTATGAGACCCCTATGCTCAGAACTGTTAATTACACTTGTAGATTACACATTTGCAATATGTTTGACAAAATGTCTATCATGGCTAGTAGGGATCCAATTAAGCTCTTGAACAAGTATTTTCTTTAGTACTATCACTTCCATGATAATTTACTGATCTGAAGAGATGGTTCAATTTTGGGCAGTGACCTAGGCTCTAGGAGTAAAAAAGTGGCTCAAATCCCGAAGTCATTGACATAGCACTGACGGTTTTGGTCTTTGATTGCTAGCACGTAAAGCGACTTTAAGTTGATTGTCGCACTCATGCCTATAGCATGGGAGAGACTAAGCCTCAAATTGTCCAAAAGCTTAGTGGGACCCCAAGGAAAGTTGTCTAAAGTATTGGATTGGTTCTTGAGGGTCCTGTAGCTAATAATCAATGTTTGTATGGTGTGTTTCCGTCGATTCCACTTTCTTAATGTGACTTGGGAGGTTGAATCATACGATAATGGCCTATCGTCATATGTTTACCCTGGCTAACCAGCTACTTGGTTAGATGTGGGAGGAAGGTGTTACAAAAAAAGAAAGATAAATAAATTAACTTAATAAATTAAATCTACTTTAATTATTTCTACAATAAAATTATAATAGAGCAAGCAATGTGATTGATGAAAGAAATTGTATGTGAATAATAGGAAAAGGAATAATTTAGAACACAAAAATAACAATAATATTAATAAATTTGCTTAATTTTGTAATGAAGTGTTTGTAAATTGGAGAAAACATAACACGTTTAAAAACATAACACGTTTATAAAGAGAAAATGAAATGGATAAAAATAATAGGGATGAGAGAAAATGATGATATATTTAATTAAATTTGTACTGACAATTTCTGAAGGTCTAATGTTGCTCAAAGGTAACGAAATAAATCGTACTTTGGTCTTTGTTTCCAAATATGAAAAAGCTGGGAACATAGAAAGACAACTAGCAGGTTAAAAGGCGACTGAATTTATCATTCATTGAGCAAGTCATTAGGTTGAGATATCAACTATGTTACCAGTTAGTAATTTAATTATTTTCTCTTTTACACGATTGATAATAGTAAAGTCAAGTGTCTTTATTCAAACCATAATGAAAAATTCACAAAATTCAGCCACCAAAAAGAAAATCATTGCGTTATAATGCATGATTATGAACTCAACGATTTATCCTTAGTTGGAAAGATCACTAGGTAGGGAACCCAGCAAACCCATAAAATTAATGCTTCCATTTATCCTCAACGAATGTTGATGAAGCTTGGAGAAATTGTTGTTCAATCCTCAAACATAACCAGAGATTGCTGATTTATGTGCAAATTAGACATGTACTAGCATTTGCACCAGATGTTGCAAAGGAAACGCCGTAAGGCATAAATTGGAGGACACAAATACAACAAAAGAATATTTTGATAAAGAATAAAAAGATATTGAACGCTCAAATCAATGCCCCATTAACTGGAACCACTTAGTAGAAATATCTATCAACATTAGGATTATACACAATGATCAAGAAATTTTCCATATACAAACAACACCTTCCACAACAACCTTTTGTCACATCCACATTTTAAAAAATGCCTTGGAACGTGATTGGAATCTCTCATATTTCCTTTTTCATTATGTAGATAAATCTTCCATATTGCTATTTTCATCATGAATATTGTTAGTTCATTGTTGTAAGGTGTTAGTGTGTTAAATTCAATACTATAATTTCGACAACCAAAAAACATTCTTCAATTAGCATAATATGCGTTATTCTCTCACTGTAATGATGTTTTATTTTCCTTGTTTCTTAAATTTCATTTCCATAACATATATTTGAAACCAATTTATCTAATAAATTTCATTTACACTACCTAAATAATTTAAAGAGAATCCTTAATCTATGTGATCTTGCCATTTGAACCATCCTTATTTATGTAATTTGAAAATCATTTTACGGGTAATGAGGTTGAATTAGGATGTTTGGTTAATCGAGATGGTGAGGTTGAAGTGGATTTTGTGAGGGAACAACATGAATTAACTTGTTTGGTTAATGGGGAAGAAAGGATTGAAAGAGATCTTGTTGGGGATGAGCTTGAATCACCCAGTTTGGTTAATGGGGAAGAAAGTATTGAAAGAGATCTTGTGGAGGACAAGCTTGAATCCCCTAGTTTGGTTAACGGGAAATAAAGTATTGAAAGGGATCTTGTGGGGGAGAATCCTGAATCACCCTGTTCCATTAATAAAGATGGAGTTGAAAGGAATTTTGTGGGAAGCAATGAATTGGAGTAGAGATCACCTCTGGTTGCAGAGGTTTAGGAGATCAATTCACCAGAGGTAATGACAGGAAATGATGAGAAGTATGTGCAGTGTTCGTCAAGTGGAGATTTTTTGGAGAACAACGAATTGGAATAGGGATCACAACTGGTTGCTGAGCCCTAAGAGATCAATTCAAATGGATAGAATCTAGCTTGTGATTCTGAGTTCCAGTGTTTAATTGATAAAAACCATGAGTTTCAGTCTAGGGGCATTTCAGTGGAGCAACAGAAGCTGGAATTGCCAGCGTTAGATGGTAAGCTTGAAGAAATAGAGTCTATGGTGAGTGAGGAAAACAAGCCAGAGTAGAATAGTGAATCTAGATGCCAGAACTTGGAAAATGAGGACGATGCATGTGGCCATATAAAAGATGAGGAGAAGCAATCTAAACCTACAAACAAGGGGCATAATGATGAGATTGAAATGGACTGTTTGCCAAATGGGGAAAGTGATCTAGAACCTCGTTTTCATTTAAATGATGACAATGAGCTTGAATCAGGGTGTTTTAATAATGAGGATAATGGTATTCTCACTGAAGACACAGATGGACAACAAGCCGACGAGGTGCATCATGGGAAAGATGAAATATATGATCCAGAGTCAAGTGACTGCAATGTGTCTAACAGTGGTGGGTCTTCTGACGTGGTAGATAAACATTCTGGAGGCTACAATCACATAGTGCAACCAGACATGCAAGAGGGTGTTGTTGTTAGTGCCTCTGATCTGGTATCTATAGGTGTTCTTGCTGGTTCAAATGGTCTATTTACTGTTGTTTTAGAGAATGAGAAAAAGCTTGAAGCAGAGGTCACTAAGAAGAAGCTCCCGTGCTTATTGAAAATACCAATGCACTTGGAAAACAAAATTAGAACTCAAATTCGACTTGTGTAGCTACAGTTGGATGAGAAAACCCAAATCAGGGACTTCATCAAAGAAGCCATACAGATGAAGCGGGTAACATGCTTAGATATCTTTGCAAGTATTTTAATTGTATATTCTTTGCTGTTTTGAGCATCTAGTACATCTCCTTTAGTCTTTTGAAAATTGTTTCTTCTTCTTACTCTACTATATTTCATATGGGCTTTTGTGTAGTCCAACAAAGAACAAATGATAGAGAGGTTGAGAGCTGCAAGGCGGGAAGAGAGGGAATTTCGTGAGGCAATCAAGTCCATCGAGAAACAATTTCGTGCCTTGAACTCTGATTTGAGGCAATTGCAAGATGAATGGAATGATGCAGATTCTATTCAGCAAGAATCCTATGAAGCATTGAAGGCTCTAAAAAAACAGGAGTATGAGGAGGTAAGAAAATCACACTCTTTTACATTAGTTGACTAAACTTTGTAGGATAGTGTTAACTACTGTCAGACTTTTATTTTCTACTCATTTTTATTATTGTGCAAAAAACAAATCAGATCAGAACAAAATTCCTCATCTGTATATTCTTTCTTTTGGTTATAATGGAAAATTATGTCCACGCTATATCGAAATGTATGAATTTTGAAAGTCCTGCTGTCATGTTCTTTTACCTATTGAAATCAGGTTATATATTCAATGTATTTCTGCCAGTTTTGACCAATGGATATCAAGATTTGAAATTGCTTGGAATCTTGATGACAGGTGTAGGCTTCTGAAGAATTAATGGTGACAGCTTTTCTAATGGCCTCCAATAATGTTTGAATAGTTGACATAGTTTTGGCTATTCTTGAAGCAGTTAACAAATATCTCCATGTTTAGAGGTTTTTGGGCGGCCATTTATTTAGGGAAATGGATTAAGGTCCTACTCTAGCCCAACTCTGGCCTCTGTAGGGACAATCAACATCAGTTTCCAACACTAATACAATACACCTAGTGGAAACCATTCTACACGAGGGAGATTCACGCAACCAGATTAGAGGGTGTATTTACCTTATCTCAACAGTGATAATGTTATCCACTACCATGATATTGCAGGTCTCCCTACCACCTTGCATATTAAATTTATACCTAATTATAACCATTTTCTGTATTTAGAAGTTTCAGGTCTCCCCACCCAATCAAATGTATGATTATAATTTCATGTGCAAGTTGAGACATTGAAGAAGCTTCCAGCCACACTATCCCTTACATCAATTACTGCCATTCTAGGCTCCATCCAAAATGCTCTCTTGATAACCATTCTTGACAGAGGCATCAGTTTCCAACATCACGGATACTAGATAGGGTTGGGATTTTGACTGTGGTCGTTGCAGTAAGTCTACATAAATGAATGGTGTTCTTCCTCAATTTTCCCAGCCATGAATAACTTAAATTTTTGTTAAGTGGTTAAGCTGATTTGTGGAAGATCAATTCAATTTGGCAGGGAATCATATTCAATGCAATGGCATTTCCATTACGGTTATGGTGTTTGCAAAAACTAGGGCCAGTATTCATTACAGTATTTAGCCCAGTGTCTACCGTGTGGGCAACAATTTTATCATCTATAGTTCCGGGAGACACGCTACGTCTGGGAAGGTGTCTGTCATTCTGCCCACATATTTACAAAATTAATTAACCGAAATGCTTGATTTTCCTACACTGGAATAGTTTGATGGGCGTGACTCTTATATTCATTGGTATCTACCTTTTTCTGTGGGGCAAAAGCCAAGACGATGCTACCCAGATCAAAATATTTTCTGACGAAGAAGCAGATATAGCCATAGCAACAGAAGGAGCAGAAAATCAGTACCCACCTCCTACTTCTGAAGTAGTGGATGTGAAAACACCTTTACTACACTAACATTCTTGACATTTTGTTGAAAAATTGCAATTTTTGTAATAAACACTTAGTCATTAACGTAGTAGAACTGATTCTGAAGTAGTGGATGTGAAAACACCATTACTGCACTAACATTCTTGAAATTTTGTTGAAAAATTGCAATGTTTGTAATAAACACTCAGTCATTACCACAGTAGAATCACTGAGAATTCCAACACTATAACACTATTGTGTATTATTCTCGACTGTTCAATGCTAACAAGATTCACAGGTAATGTGGTTACCTGGCAGATTAGACAAAAACTTATTGCACAGTTTGAAAAAAAACAGTACATATAAACTATGAAAATGTACATTCTTAAATCTTATTGAATCCTTACATTATCATTTGTATGATGTATATTCAGTGAATGCTCACAAATCACCAGCTGCTGGTAAGTGGGAATTTGTAAAGCATTAACTACATTCTAAAATCTTTTTAATATTATCATTTGAATCATTTCTGATGAATGTTGCTCACCACTTTATCAGGGTTCTACATGGATTAATTTCAATAAAGAGTTGGTTGCAATGATTTTGAATGGCGCCAGTAGGATCCTTTTCCACGAGCTGTATCCTCAAAATTTCGATTAATTTGATCTTCCACACATAGGGTATGAATAAAATAGCTTGTTCTAAGAAACATTCAACAAAATAGTTCCCCTGAAGGTGCTTGGCTCTACCATAAGGGGGTGTCTCCAATCGGGACCTTGTACAGAGCATGAAAAGGATCAATTTTCTCCTGTGTTTTAAGAAGTCGATTGGCTTTGCCTGAGCAGAAGTACGGAACGCGTTGTCCTTCTCATAGCACCGGCTAATGTGAGGGTTTCTGGAAGAAAACGGAGAAGACTCGGCTTCGATTGTCATTTCCTTTGGTTTTACAGTCTATTTCACCGAAATGTGCAAAAAGGTTCCTGTGCGAAGAGTTCTATGCACAGTAAACACTTGTTTGCCTAAACAATTTTAGGTTCAGTAGTCGGCCATGATCAAACACCTTATGCTCTACTTTTATAGACTAGAGAACATAAATCTTGAACTAAAATTCACGAAACTGTCTGAAATCTATAACACAAAATAATATGAACTTAAACGCGTTCATATTAGGGCATTTAAGGAATCTCCTAGAGTCTTCAGCTCGGAAAAATTCAATGGATAAGCACAAATTTCGAAAAATACCTGTGGTCATTCGGCTCCAAATTAAATTGAGACCTTTTGGAAATCTAGATCTGAGATGGATTCAACAACGAATTTGTAACCATTAGACTAGTGCGCAAACCGTTCCGACAACTAATTTTCAGAGACAGATTCAGCAACAAATTTCTAACCATTAGACCAGTGTACAAACCATTTCAGCTTCTAATCTAACCGCTGAAACATTTGCAATCGTCTAACATATATTCCTATGGCGTATAAAGATGACAGGTAGGCAGAGAGGGGAGTTGATTTCAGAGGGAAACACCTTATAGCGTAACTAGTAATCGATATTTTTGCTTGCTATTTTCCAGCAATTTTTGGGACAATGATCCATTCATTTCTTTGTTTGGAGAAAAGTTAACTAGTAATCGATGTTTTCGCTTGCTATTTTCCAGCAAGTTTTGGGACAATAATCCATACATTTATTTGTTTGGAGAAACGTTAACTGCTAATCTATGTTTTTGCTTCCTATTTGCCAGCAAGTTTTGGGACAATGATCCATACATTTCTTTGTTTAGAGAAAATTTGAAAGAAATATTGTTCTGATCTTCTGAGAATATTTGAAAGAAATATTGTTCTGATCTTTTGACATGGCTTTCACCTATCACTTTTAACTCCATGAATTTTGGAAGTTTTCAACATCAGCATAAATGTAGCTTAACCCTAAATTAAGTATAGGAATTAAAAATTGAAGGTGTAAACAATGAGATCACAATGCTTTTATGATATTTTAAGACAATTAACATATGAAGGTTAAGACACGCCGCCTGATTCCAAGAAAAGGATCAGGTTAGGTTCAAGTCATGGGAAATTTTTGAGGAATAGAGACCCCTAAAACGTGACTTCTAAGCTGAAACGAGTCCGTTCTTCATGGTGCAACCCTCGACATGGTTCTTGAAGCACTTCCAACAAAGGAATAGAACAGTTCTACACAGGCTTGGTAAGCCAAAAGCATCCTTGATCTGGCTGATTGATGCCAAAGTGGCACTGGTTCATTGGTGAGATCAACAGAGCGACGAGAGAAACAAGGTCATTCAAAATCTCGGGTAGGGGTGAAGTGATGCAATAAATCCATATGGTGCATTGTGTGGATCAAAGATGGACATTAATTTAAACCCGGGTATGATATGCAACTCAAGTTTTAGAATCTTGAACATGCATAATTTAGCTTCACACAAATGGCCGAGGCATCAAATGTGGGAATTGGAAATATGCAACTTCATACTTACGAACCTGGAAGGTGCATATCAGGCCCCTGGATTAAATGACACTGTGTTAATTTAAATTCCAATTGATGAAATTGGTTTCGTTTTTCATTTCAAATACCTTGACGGACATCATTCAAATGTGCTGGAAATGGGTGAAATATGAGGGGAGAGTTGCAGAGAAATATATACTTACATCTCTGTGGGATTTCTTCTTCGATGCCTCATGAGCGATTTCTCCCTCCACATCATCTTCCTCATCATCTTGGAAACCGAGAGGCAGTGGACAAGGTGGTCTCGTGGCATTCCCGGCCATACTTTCCACTTGGAATCATCGTTAAGCTAAAGGTCGAATAATGGAAAATGAGAATGGACCAGTGCGCAAACCTATTCAACTTCTAATCTAACCACTGAAACCTTTGCAATCTTCTAACATATAATCCTATGGCCTATAAAGATGCGAGGTAGGCAGAGAGGGGAGTTGATTTCACAGGGAAACACCTTACGGTGTAATAATCAGAGATCCATTCCGAACCTCAATGATTTCATCGGCAAAAGGAGGTTCACAAATTTAGAATGGAAAGTTCACTTCAAAGTTCAAACTTCAAACCCATTTTTCCAGATATGAAATTTGTACAAACGCAATGTTTTTCTTAGACTACAACTTTGTGTTATGAATTAGATTCCTTGCACTTCAATTTGCAAAATTTGGTGGCAATTTAATGTTACAATTTATTAAATTCAAAAGCTATTTGACAATTTCCTGATTTTCCCAAAAATATCATTGAATGCAGTGAATAAAGATTCACTGACCTTGACATTAACCCTTGCTAATAAATTTCAAAGAAACTATAACTTAAATGGTTAGGAGACTTTTTATTTTGCTCGGATCAATGCGATAACTATGTCAAGCAGGGAAATATCTGCAACGCATCTCATCACAGTTTATTATCATGAAAATCCGTTAATTTAAGATATTTCTATTCTCTGTGGCTAAATCAAACAATTTGCTATCATAAAAATCCATTAAATTAATTTATGATATTTCTACTCTGAAACTTTTTATTTTGCCAGGATCAATGCGATAACTAAGTCAATCAGGGAGATACCTGCAACCCATCTCGTTAATTTACGATCTCTCTATTCCCTGTGGTTAAATGAAACAGTTTGCTATCATTAAAAAAATCCATTAATTTAATGAATATATTTCTACTATATGCAGTTAATTGCAAAATTAATTTAATACCTTGCTCTTAAATATTTGGAAATTTGTTAATATAAAATTTTGTTAATCTAATGTATTTCAAAACTCATTTAGTGCCTTTCTTTCATTCATTCTCTGCGGAATTCTTATATATTTGGAAGTCTGTTAATATAAAATTTTGTTAATCTAACGTATTTCATAACTCATTTAGTGCCTTTCTTTCATTCATTCTTTGCTGAACAATATCCACAGACTCCGATTACTGTTAAACTTTATCTACTCACTCACATTAGCCTCTATCATTGTGGCGTGTCTTATAAATAGCTGCAAATTCTATCGATGCTCTTCCAATTCCTCTTTTGGGAGCGGGTTTGTAGTCGAATTATTCTGGGAAATATGCCATCGGCTCAATTATATGCTTTTTATAATAGTTTAATTAAATTTCGACAGAGTGAAATTATTAGGAATCCCATATACTTATCAGTACAGAGTTGGAATGAGGATTTTATACATCTATCATATTTTTATATGAAGAGCGAAACAAAGAGGAGTAGGTCACTTTAGTTCAAAGTGACGTCGTAAAACGCTATATTTATAGTAAAAAAAAATTCACATCCACGTAAATGTTGATAAACCCTAGTTTCGTGTCATGCCATCCAATCTTTGAACTTTGATTAGAACAGGAAATGACACATTCGCCTTCGATTTAAATCGATTGGTTGCTTTATTCGCTGATAGATGTATGGAGGAAGGGTTGTTGACTTTTATTTTTAAAATTTAATCTACGATTGACTTTTATTTTTAAATTTTAATTGAGGATTGATTTTTATTTTTAAATTTTAATTGACGATTGACTTTTATTTTTAAATTTTAATCGACGATTTACTTTTATTTTTATGATCGGCTTTTATGGGTTTCTGATATAGGCTGCTCCCTGGAAGATTGGATTGGGATGAGAGTTTCGCAAGGTTTGTGTTGTGGTCGCAACCTAAACTTCCCAGAATGATCTTGGGCGGTCAAAGCTACCACTCCCTCCTCGCCTCAGGGAAGCCTCTTACAGAAATCCACTCTAGCTCAAGTCGCCCTGCAAGGATTCGTTCAAGTTACAAAGACTAAGCTCTTTAAAGGAGCTTTTTAGGCTCAAAGAATTGCCGGGGCGAAATAGCATGCGGTAAGCGAAAAAATAGGAGGATGTTTCGGTACAGTTTCCTTTTTCTGCACAAAAAACCATTGTTTATGCGTTTGATTCAAGAGATTTTGTTGTTTATATTTTTTCCCTTCTTGATACGTTTTCAGAAATCTAAAAATAATTAATATGAAGAAGAATTTATGTCTCGTGAGAAAATGTCCCATGGTCTATAATCTCACCAAGAAAACATTTTTGAATGCAGAACGCCGACGCACACAATATAACAGAATATTATAATAGAGAACGTAACTTCAAAGAAAATTATATTGCTCATATGCACTAGGTTGAATCTGGAAAACAATTTAAACATTCAACAACCGTAGACACATTTCAGTTAAAATAAACATACCAAATAACCTTCCAGTTGTAACTGGCCACACCTATATAGCTGAGGGAACACTGTTAACAGTAATTATATTATACAATAATCCATCACAGCGTTCAAGGCCACCGAATGCCCAGAATTTTATATGTTAAAGAAATCCTTTTGCTATTCTTTTGCCGAGCCAGAAGCTAAGACCTAGAACAAATCACCAAGCATCCTTGATCTGCTTGATTGATGCCAAAGTGGCGCTGGTTCACTGGTGAGATCAACAAAGCGTTGAAAGAAACAAGGTCATTCAAAATCCTGGGTAGGGGTGAAGTGATGCAATACATCCAGACGGTGCATTGCGTGGATCAAAGATGGACATTAATTTAAACCCGGGTATGATATGCAACTCGAGTTTCCTAATCTCGAACATGCATAATTTAGCTTCACACAAATGGCCGAGGCATCAGATGTGGGAACTGGAAGTATGCAACTTCATACTCACGAACCTGGAAGGTGCATATCAGGCCCCGGGATTAAATGACACTGTGTTAATTTAAATTCCAATTGATGAAATTGGTTTCATTTTTCATTTCAAATACATTGACGGACATCATTCAAATGTGCTGGAAATGGGTGAAATATGAGGGGAGAGTTGCAGAGAAATATATACTTACATCGCTGCGGGATTTCTTCTTCGATGCCTGATGAGCGATTTCTCCCTTCACATCATCTTCCTCGTCATTTTGGAAAGCGGGAGGGGTGGACAAGGCGGTCTCGTGCGCTTCTTGGGCTGAATAGGCGTTCTCAATTGCAGGCCATACTTTCCAGTTGGAATCATCGTTAAGCTAAAGGTCGAATAATGGAAAATAAGAATGGGCCAGTGCGCAAACCCTTTCAGCTTCTAATCTAACAGTAAGAGATCAAAAAGCTGTTACAATACCCATGACAGATATAAAATATATCAAAGTTGTTACAAACATAACAACCACTTTGTCAGATGTGTTACCACCGACAGGTTAAAGCGCTGACAACATGTAGCTTTGAGCGCCACCTCAAAGAAAACAAGCGCAAATGCTGAAGACTGTAAAGACTTCGGTTCTACGAGGATTAATGTTTACAAAATCATTCAACATCACGTCCACGGAATTCAAATTAATGTCTACAATTAAGCAAACAAATTTATGTCTACAATTAACCAAGCAATAAGATATAGGAAAAGCCCCCACAATATTGGGGAAAGAGAGCCACAGAGATGAGTAAGTGGGCAAGGGAATGAAGGCAAAGAGATCCTAGACCTGGTTCTTAAAAATAGAGCAAAAGAACAGGGTAAAAGGTATTACATCTTTGCTCTAGTGTTGGACTGGCACGATCCCCGATCCCTGACTCTGTTCCGTTGTCTTCTGCGTTGAATCAAGTCTATGCCAAAGGGAACACGCCCGCCTTGATCCTGTCCTCCTTATCGATGCTGTAAACTTGTCTCTTGCTAATTTGAGTTTGTTGTCATTCTCCATATTCTTCTCAATGGATATTACAAAATTATCTATTGTCAATTTGATCCTGCGCTCACGAAAAATTTTCCAAATAAGATCACGCTGAACGCCTTAAGACCAGATGCCGTCCTCCCATTCTGGGCAGCAACTCCACCTCTATTTCTTCAAGAATGGGCCAGTGCGCAAACCCTTTCAGCTTCTAATCTAACAATGCTCAAACCCTTTCAGCTTCTAATCTAACGGCTGAAACCTTTGCAATCGTCTAACACATAATCCTATGGCCTATAAAGATGCCAGGTAAGCAAAGAGGAGAGTTGATTTCAGATGGAAACGCCTTACGGCTTAATTATATAGAAAATGAATTTGGATGGTGGTTACGCTATCGTGTAGGTCAAATAATTAATTGGTATTCATGGTAAAGTGGTTAAAACCTATATTTCCGTATTTCTATGTCAAGAAAGATGAAAACTATCTGCAATTGAAATCCTTCATTCATCAAACATCGCCAAGCATATTGCAATTTAAAAAGAAAACCATGAGATTGTTCAACAGTCGATAAAAGCTAATTAAAATAAGCATTATCAAACCTAGTTTGTTTTTTGACTTCATAAGTCCATAATTCACTTATTGGACACAACATTGTCAAATTACCATACGGTGTATATGAAAAGAATTTGAATAGGTATTTATACTCTTCAGTATGCATTTATCTTATGCCTTTTATAACAAGGAAATCAATATTATCTGTTTGATTGGAAAAAATAATAATTTGTTCATGCAACGCTAAAACTTGAATTCATTATTTCAGTGTGATATTAAATTGCCTGAAAATCCATTTACCCTCTTCTTATATTCATATATTTAATTTCTATAGTGTGTGAAATAAGCCTAAGTGGCCAAAGTATACCTACTGCACAAAAAATTGCTCATAAAAATTGAAAAGTGATCACCATCCATGTGAATTTTTCAATTAGCTTACTTTTAACTATTTCAATCATTGCATAGGAAATTAATGCATAATATTAGAGGTCAATTAAGGATACTAAATGCTTATAAGAAAAAAAAAAAAATATACTTTTATTAAATCATAAAAATTTATTGGAACATGGTTTGGATCTTCCCCTTTTTGGGATTAGTTCTAAGAAATAGTGATAAGGTTCTAGATCATGATTATATTGAGATTCAAAATTGAACAAAGTTGATGAATGGGTGTAATACATAGTAGTGGTAAGGGACAGTTTAGAAATTTATTAAGATTAATTAAAATATGTTAAAACACATTAAAAATGTAGACATGAATAAAATAGAAAGGACTAGGAGAGAATGCTAATAATTAAGAAGTGAAATGTCATCAGTGTTTCCCTTCACCTTACCCCATCTCTCTCTGTTTCTCTTATGAATTTCACCCTAAATAGGTCCTTGCATTGTGATGGGAAGATACATAGAGAGCCATCAAAGTGATGTGACCAAATATTTCAATAATCAAGAACTAAGCCTCCTCAATGGTTGGTATTCCCTTTGGGCTTCAAGGATAAAATTCATGAGTTCATTGTGATTGATTGTTGTGTTTGATGTTAGTTTTAATAATGTTAAGTTTCATTGTTTCTTACTTATATTGTGGAGTAATATATCATTCTTTCTTTTTAAATGAAGAGCTCCAATCGATCTAGAATTTCCATTGTAAAATTCCCTTTGAAACCTAAAATCTATGGTTATTAAAATTTCTCTATTGTAAATATATCATGTTGAATCTAAAATAGCACTGAGAGGGTGGGTGAATCAATATTATACATTTTTTAAGAATATTTAAAATATTTATGATGTTTCTAATCAACTACACAAAAACACCATAAATAAAACTATATGCGCAGAGATCAAGAGACTTAGAATTTTATGTGGAAACCAATACGGGAGAAAATCATGGAACAAATTCTTCTTTATGTATGAATGTAGGCATGAACCTATTGTTACATCCATTTACTAGCACCAAGGAGAAGGAGATGTACATCCCCTGATTTACAATCACTAACCTGAAGGAGAGAGCAGTCCTCTGATTTGCAGCCACCAACCAGAAGAAGACATCAATCCCCTCAATATTTTATAGATTGAATTTGAACATTTTCTTCAAGTGCACTCAATCCATTTCATATCTGCTCATTTCATTTCTCATTTAGTCTCTTTTCATCTCTTAGATTTTGATATAAATCTATAATATAGCATTATGTTTCTACTTAGGCCTCTAATTTAATTTAATCTTGTCCTTTTCTCTGCACAATTTGCATTGACACCACAATCTAGTCTAGAGTTCAAGAAATCATTCTCTTTCTACTCAAAGTGACTTACCCCTCACATCCCTTGATATTTATCTCTTCATCTTACTAACTTTTTCAAATCTCTCTCACAATTTACTCACCCTGACATACACATTAGTTTAACAAACCTTTCAATATTTTCTTTATATTTACAAATCTTTGTTCCTTTTACTAGGTGTATCAATCCACAGTATTAGCCATGGTCTCATGAGTTGATTGGGCCATTTATTTCCTGCATACTCTAAGAAGTTTCTTTACTCCTCAACAATCTCACTTATGAGCTTAACATCATTATGGTGCAATTTATATTCATAATGGCACCAAATTAATAGCTTTGTTACCTAATAGTTCCTTTTTTCTAACCTTATAGTGCTTAACACCTTAAAATATGTCATTTTCTATAACCTCGGGCCCATAAGAATGGGACCTACATATATTAGAACCTTTTTCCCTTTACATCTCCCAATGTAGTGATGATTATCTCTCAAAATCTTCTCTTTAACCCCTCGTAACTAAGGTTTGTGACAATTTCCTTTACATGTCCAGATGCTTTATACTAGATTCATTCCTAAGCTTGTGGCCCTTGGGTGTCTGACTTTTGCACCTTATAACCTGCTACTATGAACTGGTGCTTACATACTAGATACTAGTCAAAATATTCATCTCTACTATCTAAAACTTTAGGTTCTCACAATTGTGTGTTGCGACCTTGTCCCTGTCTCCATACCGAATACTAGTTGAATTCTTTAGGTCTGTGTGGTATAACATTAAGCATATGTGACCATAGACTATGACCTTCATCCTAACATACCATTCTAATACTTTAAGTGCTTGGAAAAACTTCAATTGATGATGTTCTTCAATATTGACAATAATTGTTGGATATTTTCTCATCATATTGGGTTTCTACATAATGGAGGTCTTTCCTTGTCTATTATCCCTATAGATTATACATTGATACAAAAATATGGGCCCAGAACGGCCGTTCTGTTTCTTTTCTTTGTCTAAGGCCAATAACCTTCATTTTTTGACCAAATATAAAACATAGGAAATCCTTGCTAAACTAGGTTCTCGTGTAACTCTGAAGACCTTTAGGTTTTCCATGCCATTCCACCATGCATTAATCATTGTCTTCCATGTGGTCCTACTGCCACATCACCCATGCCACATCATTTCCACCACATCATATTGGATATCAGCCTTGGAATTTAGATACAAAATTGGAATTTGTTGCTCGGAGCTATCGTACCCTGGGACGAGACCCACAATTGCTACATCACCTATCAAGCCACTTGCAACATCATGTGCCATGTCATTTTCTACAACCAATTAGTGAATGTGACATGTTTGAGCATTGACATGTTACCATGTGTCACCTACCAATAATTTTGTAAGGCATCTAAATTGACCAAAAATGAGTTCCATGTGTCATTTTCCACTACTTCAACATCCTTGGATCTGTGACCTGTTTTCCATGTGGTCCCATGTCATAATGCCACCATGCCATATTAGATCCATCAGATGTATAAACATAATGTAACATTTGCACGTCTTATGAGGGTGATACAAATCTAGACTATTGATCTTTGTGCTTGATACAAATCTAGACATCGATGTTCTAAAGGTTAATCATCATACAAGAACCAAGTTATTTTCCATCAAACGCCATTTTTTTAGTGCCTATGCAGGTGTGCCATGAAAATACTTATGACACCCTACTTGGCATTCTATTGCTTGAATCACCTTGCTCAAAATTCTACTGTGCAAACTTTAGCATTCCATATGGAATTTCATTAGTCCAACACCCTACTCAATCATTTATTTCTCAATCAAATTTCCTTTGACATTTAATTACATTCGACATCAATGACAACATATGTGTAACAATCTCCCCCTATTGCATTAATGGAAACAACACCAAAAATAATCTAGTTATTGATGTACTTTTCATGAACTACCCCTAACTACTTCGATAACTCCTCCTTTGTCTACTTCTTTCTTCCCCATTGAAGTGAATGGAGAAAGAAAAAATTTTCCTGCACCTAACTACTTATTTCTTTTGTAACTTCTCCCACTAGGCTTATGCTACCTTTATCTACAACTTAATTCTTGTTAACATCAACATGTTTTTCCCTTCATGTTCATAATTTTTCTAATTACTCCATGACCCTCCCCCTATGTTGATACCCTTTTACCTCTCATAATGACAACACAACTCTCTCTCATTCTAATAAAGCATTATTCCCATTATGCTTGTTTTGTTTGTGAACGACATATTGGCCTTCTACGGTGCACCTTGTGAGAAATACATCATGAGGTGGAGTACAATTTTGTTCTATTCCTTTTACTAAGAAAATAAAGTAGAAATCACTCTCAACCCCTCTCTATTATATTCAAATGTTTCTCTAGAAATAGGCTTGGTAAATATAACTGCAACTTGTGCCTTAGTAAAAACATATTCCAAATATTCCAACTTAATAATCTCATCCATTACCCATTCTTAAATAAAATGACATTTGACAAGAATGTACTTTGTTTCTTACTGCATGTAAACACCCCACTGTACCCTTAGTGAAGTTTTGACTTACTAATCCGATCTCCCCTGTATAGTTAGAGAAACGGGGTAATTTTATTTTTTGTCCTTCTTTCAATTTCTCAAACTCAAAAATAGATGTCACCATTGTATTCATTTCAGTGAGACCTTTCTGGTGATATAAAATTTCATCCAATTTGAACTCCTGAATCTAAAATTACATCTTCTTAAAGTTTTATTCGTTTAACATTGTTATTTTCCCCTTTTCTCCAATATGGCACCCACGTGTCCTCCACGTGGTGCCCACCTAGCATATCACTCTGATAGAATAATATGAAATGGTAAAATCAGTGCAGCCCATACCAAGTGGCCCCATGTATACATATGTTTATACATGGTATATAGCCAACCTTATTCACGACTTATTTAGGATCAATAGGTGATATTTATTTAATTCATACCATTGACATTACACACACACATACACACACACACACACACACACACACACACACACACACACACACATATAGACTATGCTATATAAAATATTGTGCTGGTGTAAGTCTGATGGAACACACACATCAAACCATTCGCCCATTCGATGGAGGACGACAAATGGATTAAATCGACGGTGGATAGAAAAAGTGTTACGCCCCTCACCCCACCCCACCACACACACATGCATATAGACAATGTTATATAAAATATTGTGGTGGTGTAAGTTCGATGGAACCCACACATCTAACCATTCTCCCATTCGACAGAGGATGGCAAATGGATTCAATTGACCGTGGATAGAAAAAGTGCTACACCCCTCACACCACCGCACGATCCTCCCCCTCCATGGTGTCACGTGGGGGAATTTTTCCATTGCAATTCCGCTAACCATTCCACCCCATGCATCTAATGGTCGAGGACAAATGGTTTAATCTAATAGTTTGAAGGGGTTCACCCCTTTCCTACTAATGTGATCAGGGGGGTTATGTTGATATTTCCACTCTCTATTCCTAAAGGAAATCCTCGTCATTAATCTAAACTTGGAGCACCAACAGATATGGTTGTATATATATTTATGTATATCTATATATAAACCCACCCCATTATAAACCTTTCCCTAACGAGTCACGATTTATGTGTAAGCATATAATTTAATGTTGAACATTTGCCCAATCCTCTAGTGATAGCTACCACCTCCACTACATTGGGCTTAACCCTGATCTCCACTCACATGTCAAGACATAAGGTCAACCCTGCCTCAAAGGTTGGCTAGACTTGACTTGTCTCTGTGGCACATCAAATTGGTGATAGGTTATGAACCTCAACTCCAAGTATTAAACTTATGTTGTTGTGATAAAAAGGATAATGCAACCATTATTGTACACCTTTAGTATTCTCAATCTACCATCAATTTTTATATTACAAATAGTGAAACAATATTGGTTATGACAATACGATGTTGTGGGAAGAGAAACTAGTTATCGTTGCTATTTAAAATCTGAGGTTACTATGTTATTATACAGGTTCAAAACCACAATCCTCAGTAGGAGGTTCTTCCATTACCCTTTTGATCTATAATGCCTACAAACATATAGGTTCTCTAATTCCTCATGCAAGATCTAATATATAGTATGCACAGATGTATATACCAAGGCTATAACATTATTGTTGAATAGAAAACTTACCATACAACAGCTTGATAAGATTCTACCCTTGCTACAATAGAATTAGGCTTGTAGTATCTCATAGCTTAACTTACACAGTGAATGTATATATATGTATATAGGGTACCAGTACTCATAATGCTTCCAAACGTTACTTATATATATATATATATATATATATATATAATATATATATATATATATATATGACATTATAGAACTAGTCACTAGGTGATATATATAGGTGTTGCTATTAACATAGCATAGGCTCCTATAGTCCCACCATTATAATTTGATCTTTGTCCATTGGAACTAAACCACCTCCTAGGCTTGATTTTTAATAGATTTTACATAGCACAAAGACCACAATTATCTCTACCGAGAGTAAAAATATACATGTACACATGTATTACACTCTCACCTTCTTGAATACAAATTCTCTCATATTTAATTACTCATATTCCATCACTAATGTAGTACTAAGAAACCTATTGGGTTGAACATTTATCAATGAGAAAGAAAATATATATATATATATATATATATATATATCATAAGTGCAGACTCATATCTAATCTAGGAACATTAAAACCGGGGCATCAAGCACTTGAGATAGTATTATTAACAACATTGAAAGCCAGATTTATTGTTGCTTGAACTTAGGGAAATAGAATGCTAGTGCGGAACTTGTACATATGTTGTTGGAGACTAGGAATGTCATCTCGAGGGGAATAGACAGAGAAATACACCCAGAGAAGGAAAATTTTACTAGCATCACTACATGGAAATGTGGTTAGTGCTAGTAAGAATTTACAACAAAACAAGAGACATGCTATTGTAAATGTGATTGGATCTCTATGTTATTTATTGTAACAAAGCAATTAAGTAACACATATACATTTTTGAAACATTAGCTTAATTTGGCATCATAAATAAAACCAACTCGTAATTCATGAACTCTTTGGTTGGTTCTAGCATGTTTTCAATAGGAGAAACAATACACCAATCAACTTATGCACGCATTAAAACTCAAACGAAGTTTGATGTAATCATAACATTAGCTCACATCATAAATTTAAATACATGTTCATTGTCATTGAAAACAAGAAGAACACATACCTTGAAATTTTCTCAGAAACCGAGTCTAGGACAAGGACTCTCCACCCAACCATGGATAGTTGCAACTCGTCCACACTTGAAGTTATCACCCTCGAGACAAATTCTACAATCTAAGTGTTATTTTTCTCAAGGATATAAAAACATCTACCATTTGCACCAGGGAATCTAGAGATTCCTCCACCTCCACCTGCCAACTGAGTTACAAAGAAGAAAGTGCACAGAGAGTCTAAGATGTTTTGCCTCCATCCTTCCAAGTTTAGTACTATGGATTGCACCAAACTTTGGGACTCCATAATCACAAAAAGAAAATCAAACATACAACAAGCAACACCCATAACTACTCCAGGAGTTTCCAAGAATAATTCGTCCACCCTAGCCCTAAAGGATTTTTCTGAGAAAACTATCTCCACCCTCTTAGCACTTAATCCATCACCTACTAATTTTCTCCTACTCCCTTGCCAACCAAAATCATCATGTCTTTGTTGTTCAACATTTTCTAACCATTAAAGTTTTCCATCTTTTTTAGTTTCTTGAGCTCTTCTTTTCAAATCATGCTCCCCTTTCCTTGTGTTCCTCTTTCATAGTTCAATTTTCAATCTCCTACAGTAGTTCGAATGCCCTCCTTTCTCCATTCCAATGCTCTATATCTAGCCCCAATTCTTTGTCCTGTGGTAGTTCAAATTTCCCTTCTAGTAATTTGTTTTCTCCTTTTTCACTCTTCTTGTGTGTTTTCACTCTGCCATTTGAATCCATTTTCTTTTATATTTTGTTGTCCTCTACTTGTCTTATAATATTTTCCTTGTTCTTTGGATTGTCCCCTCTAGATATTGACTCTTACTAGAAGAATATTTTCCATAAACGAGGATGATTCCACCTACCTATCTACTCCCGGGTTGTTAAATGTCATTTAATTGGTTGCACTGGGTGGCCAACACACCATACCATCCGGTAAACTTGCCCTTCTTCCTTTTTATAATTTTCGTCCCAATTTTCTTGTCTATTGTTGCAAAATAACAGCTAATAAGAAAAAAATCATATTTTCCCTTTTTGCACAGCCATTAACTACCATGTACCAACTTCGATTTTTCTTCTATAAGAAAAAATTTAAAAATATCCCAACAAGCAACCTCCCCATCCTCTGGAATCTGTTTCCCATTATTCAACCCTTTTTTTTGTAAAAATATTTACATTACATACATAAGTGAAAAATATTTGGGATTTTCATAGTGCATAACTAGAATTTTAGATATATTAATTGTTCTAGTCTTGTAACATAAAATAGGAACTGACTAAGCACAATCTACCTCAATATCTTTGAGATTTTGGATCATCCATAGTATACAGGTACAACATGATGATACTACAATATAATCTTCTTTAGCACTAGAAAATGAAATAGAGGTATGCGTATTGCTAAGTCAGGATATAAGACAACTTCCTAATGAGATTGCTTCACCATTAGTGATTTTTCTATCATCAACATTATCTACCTAACTAACATCAGCATAAGTTTTCAATGTGAAATTTGTATATTTGGAAAAACATACGTCGAAATACAGTGTTCCTTGTAAATATTTAAAGACCCTCTTGACTTCCTGCATATGAGTTTCAGTTGGGTTTAATTGAAATTGTCGTAGAAGAACTAAGTTGCTTGCATGATGTCCATTATTGAAGCTATGATACAAAGTAGGCTACCAACAATTGACCAATACATGTGCTTATTCAACTCTAGGATTTCATGATCCATGCTAAGTTTACATCCTTTTACCATGGATGTATTAATAGGTTTACATTCCTCCATGTAAAAATTCTTTGAGCTATTTTCTTTGAGAGAAAAATATCCCTTTCCTTGTTTGTTCAACCTCTAACTAAGGAATATTGATATTTACCTAAGTATGGACATTTCAAATTAATTTTTCATAACAACTGGAAACTATTGACTTAGCTTATCATCACTACTCCAAAATATGATATCATCTACATACAATACAATAAGAAACAATCTATCATGATTAGATTTGATATAAATATTACTATCAACTCTTCTTATTCTAAAACCTTGGTGACGTAGGTATTTGAAAAGTCAGACAAACAGTCAAACCCTCACAGATATTAGCATCTTCCCAGGGGCACTCTAAGAAATCAGTTTCCAGTAAACAAATGTTGTGGATTCGGTTCCCTGGACCTTTCTCAATGAACGTCGATGACCTCCAGGGATGGTCCTTAGCCCAGTTATTTAATTTCATTCAACTAGTTGCATGCCAAGCAGATTAGTTTCACAATGTCTTGGCTACCGAGAATGAGCAGTGGTAGCAGCAAATCTTGGCCCTTATAGCAGAATGAGACCATCTCCTCCAGGAGAAGCAGAACCTCCAGGATCAACTTGACAAGGTTACTGAAAAATTCCAGGTACTATGGCCCTCAGTCATCGATATCATTACAAATGCACTGAAAGATTTCTCCACCTGTACCTTATGGAGTGTTTTGATCGCATCAAATCAGCCTACACAGACCTTGTCTCAACCAATCAAGAGCTTAAGATAAGTATTATTTCCAATCAAAGTGCACTTTCAAATCCTACCACCTAGTATGCAGGCGAAATTGAGCAGAAACTAGCAGAAGTGGCTGACTTGAAGACCTCAATTGTCAAGGTTGTGGAAGGAGCTCAAGGCCTTTTTCAGCAAGTTCATGATTATTCTGGTTGTTTGGAAAGAGAGAATCAACCTTTTTACCCTTTATGCCACCACGTTAATCATTTTTTTAATCATGCCATGGGTACCCAAGACAAGACCCAGTGGAAGGAACTTCTAGCACAAGTAGACTGCCTCGAGACCCAAATCTAGCACATCAAAGATGAATCAGCCAAGACCAAGTAGATATTCTAGGACCTTTATCCACCCACACAGGCTCATCTAGAAACATTGTAGCAGATCACTAAAGAAACAAACATGTAGTGGAATACTCTACTAATGACACAGTTGTCCCATCCTACTATCAAACTTATGACGCAGTTCCTTGCTCAGGAGGGCACCCTCACAAGTACATGGCAGGTGGCCCTTGACGAGTACACACAATTCTGAAATGCAACCATCGAATCTTTCCCTAATTTGGGCCCTTCGTTTGAAGGAACTAGTCAAGGGGAAGCAACAAACCAAGGAGAAGCAACGCAAGGAGGAGCACCAATAGCATCAGCAGCACTGATAGCATCGGCAAAGAATTGACTCGGGGACGAGTCAATGGACTGTGGTTGGGGCTTGTTGGGTCCTTCATTTTGGGAAACAAGATGACACATTGGAAGGATGACCACATTTTTCCAAAGATAATTTTTGGGAAGTTGTAGAGGAGACAGTTGGAGAAGAGGAAGGAATCCATTGAAGACCAGCAATTGCGGAAACATGGCCAGAGAATTCAAGACTCAGGAAGCCGTAGCCAAGTGGAAAGGAATATTAACAGACGAGCAATAGAAGCATCTAAAAGAGGAAGAAAGGAGGAGCATCTAAGGGAGATGTGGTAGTCCAGGTTAACATAGCGATATGAAAGAAGGTCAAGGGGAAAAAGTTGGAGAGAGATAGAAAGGATACCTAAATGTTGTTACAAAGTCATTCAAGCTCACTTTGGTTCTTATGATCTTGATTATGTATTTCTCCTTCATGTTATTTTCTTGTTCTCTCTATAGGGCTTCTGAGTCAGATGTACTATTGTAATGTTGATGGAAAACGATATTGTAGGGATACACTAGTACTCTAGGTGTAGGCTTGGAGACTTTTAAGATTTTTAATATGGTTTCACCTATATTATGTTCTTTCTCTTCATCTTTTTGATCTGCTACAATTGAGTCCCTAATTGGAATAGTTCTAGATTTACTGGAATTGATATATTGTGTATGACTCTTCTCGATACTAGATTCCAACCCTTAAATACTAAGGTCATGGCACATTTCGAGTGAGACAAATTATTTGTCTTGGATAAGGTGAAAATGTCAGTGTTGTGCTAGACTACAGCAGAGCTTCCATTCTCCCCTACGCATGAACCCAGGATCTCAACCCTTCCATTATTTTTCGTCTAACAATGATAATCTTTCCCATCCTCATGTTTTTCCTTTATTCTTTCTAGACAAGTTAGTAAGTAGGGAAGTATCTTATCAAACAATCGGTTATCATATCACTAAGGTATTAAAGGAATCAAACAAAAGGGAATCTCTTATCTTCTCTATTAAATTTGGCATATTTGCGTTACCTAATTATCACCACGCTGAGAAGGAAATTTTCTTCATTCAAGCTCTTAAGTTGCATATTGTTCCTAATAGACAATATGATCCTAGTGCAGTGTTGAATAATTTCACTACTTCCAGGGACTCTGACAATTTGTCCATGAAGGAGGAAAATTAGATGACTTATTTTCACACTCCTCCACTTATGCTATAGTTTTATAGAGAGTGGAAGAACAATTGACTGTAGAGGAGAAAACTTATTTTTCCAATACAAAAATTGTTAGATAGCCAATATTACATTAAATTTGCTAAAGTTATCTCCAGAGAAGTCATCAGTGTCAACTACTCATCCTGATAGTCAGCTCTATTTGATGAACTTATTTTTAATCTTGAATTAAATTAGGCATGGAATTAATTCAAAATGACTATAAATCCTAAGACCAAGGATCAAACTTCAGTTTCTCAAACTGCCACTCCACAAGAAGTGGACGTTCATTATACTATTAAGAATTTTAAACAAGATACCAAGTGAGGGGAGATTACTCATAAGTCCTCTATTCATGATCAGAAAGAATGTTGAAGTTATTCCTTCTTTCCCTACCTCAGAGGTTATTCTAAATATTGAATTTATTCCTCCCTTAGACATTCTGTACAGTCCTCAGCAAAAGGTTGTGGTCAAAAGAGGAAGGAAGAAGAGGAAATTGGATCAATCTCAATCATTACCTCCTAGCAAGGTCTCTTCTTTTGAAGTTTTGTGTAAAGGTTCCTCTACAACACCAATAGAAGAGTGGGGAAATCTAAATTAATTCGCAGGTGCCTATGATTTGGAAATCATTCACAAAGATGTAGAACTTCGAGAACTTCTTAAGGAGAAAGAGGATAAAATCATCTCGCTGGAAAAGCCTCTTAATATTGAAAAACATAGATTTAATGAATGATGGCAGAATCAAGTGTCAGAGCTACAACAGAGTTTTGATGCCTTGAAAGTACATCGTGAAAAGGAGGTACAAATAAAAGATAATCAAATCAAAGAAATGCATAACAAAATAGACAAATTGTATTTCAGTCCCCAACTGACTGAATTTAAGAAAGAAGCTAAAGAAATAAATTCTTTGCTCAAGAATCGGCAGAAGGTCTTTTGCAATAAGCTTATGTTGATCCATGATTAATGTAAAATAACAATTTCTCTGGTTGATAAGGTTTTTGATACGATGAACTAGTTTGATGAAGTAAATGAGAAACTGACTAATTT
This sequence comes from Pinus taeda, assembly GCA_000404065.3. NCBI lineage: Eukaryota > Viridiplantae > Streptophyta > Pinopsida > Pinales > Pinaceae > Pinus > Pinus taeda. Next base: position 113,906 of record APFE031170907.1, on the reverse strand, counting down.
TCTAACTTAGAAAGAAAGTGAGGAAGGCAGAACTAAAAATCTACCTAAGATTGATGAAACTCAAAAGATAATAATTTTCTGAGAATGGAAAATCCGAATGAAACATGTTGAAATTGTTGTGAAAGAACTCTAAGATCTTTAAAGTTCTATCATTGAAGAAATCAATGATATGTTATTAAAATATAATATTATCTCTAAATTATTTTAAGATTTACTTCCATATGCCAATACATTATCGAAATATTTGCTAGAACATAGTACAAAAATAGTTCAAATGATTGATTAGTTGTCTAAAATTGACCTTGAGCATCATTGGAAATTTCTTGCTAAGCCTCATAGCCAATGGATGGTTATTTGATGTCTATCCAATGTTACTACTAAGATGTTGTCACTAGTGAAGAATTTTATTTTTACAAGTCAGATAAGGATTAAGCCTAGGTAGCCCTAGGAGCTTACCAGTCTGTTGGATATTTACAAATTACGGTAACTAACTATTGGACAGTCTTCACCCTGAGTTTCAAGGTTGTTACAACCATTTCCTCATTAGTATTTTAATGTTGTTTGAGTTGAGATATTGTTGGAATTTTTTTTTAATCCTTTTTGTATTAAGACTATAAATTAACTCTCTGAGATGGAGAAAGGGCTCTGAATTTTGAAAAGAAAAGACTTGAAATTACATAATTATATTTTTAGTTTTTCTTAATATAAGTTGAATCACTTGCAGTTTTGAAATGAGCAGATTTACAATTCATCAGGTACTATTATCCTATGTTTTTATGTCTTTTCTTTAAAAGGAATGCTTTTATGATATTGTTCACATATATGTATGTTAATCAATCTCTCATGATCACTATTGGCATGTTTGTTTGAAATTTCGTTTATATTGATAACAAAGAATTTTTTATCATATGTGATGCTTTAATCAAATTAATTTAATTAGCTGTTTAATTAAATTAATTTTCTTTGATCATATTAATATCGTGATTTCATAATAATCTACATTATTATGTTAGTTACGACATCTTTCTCACACATATGTCCTCAGCTTACCTGGGTGCTATTATAGGTTGTAGTAGATTACAATTTAGTTGTTTGTACATATTAATATCTGTTATGATATATTTTACCATTCATCTCATTCCACATATTTTTCTTCAAGGAAAATGGGTCCCATAATTCCATTTAGAGACATTATTCCAAACAGAAAGGGTCTGATTGGGGCCTCGACCAGGTGGTTTTCCCCTAATGTTGATAAGGTAAATTTGGACCAATCAACATTTTTGGTACTAGAAGGAGGGTCAATAGACTATGAATGGAAATAATATCTCACTCTAAATCAAGAGGTCATCCTATGATTCAATCCCCCTCAAAATCTCGTCCAAACTCTAGATCACATTCCAAATCACCCAACTATATATATGAAGTTCTTGAATCATCTTCCAAATATCGTAGCCTTGTCAAAAAATTAGCTAGTGAATCCTCAATAAATACACTCCTTTAATATTAGCCAATTGAAGCTCTTGAACTTCAAACTCTCATACGAAAAATGGAAGGAATTTCCATTTCTGGAGAACAACTTACTCAACATGAAACTTCTGAAGCTAGTGTTACTTCGTCACTAAAATGTAATGAAGTTATTACAACAACACAAAGAAAGAAACTTGGATTCAAGCCATTTGAATTCCCTTTACCGACTCAAAATAAAAATAAAAAACACATTTCGAGTGGTTATTCATCGGCTAGTAACAACATTTAATCTTCTCCACCTGATACTCCTACCATTCTTCCTACTTCTTCCACTGATTCATATGCTCCTTTATCGTCTTCTTATCATCCTTTGACAATTTCATCCACTCATAATCTTCTCCTCAGCCAGCCAACATCACTATTGTCAGTAGTGTTGCTGGGCAAACCATTTCAACTGTCAATACTTCAACTACCCCTTCATCAAGTACATCTACTTTTGGATCTACCTCATCATCCATTGGTCATATTATTATTACGAGAATGGAAAAAAGACAATCGAACAATATAGGAGTAGTTGCAATGAATACTCCTATGCACCCTCTTCCTAAGCATCTAGAGAAATGATTGCCTAAATTTAAATCTGATGATGAAATTCCTGTAGAAGAACATGTACACAATTTTATGTTGGCAATTAATCTTAATGGAGTTACTAAAGAGGATGTATTATGTAGATTAATTCCTTACACGTTTGAAGGATCTATGAGCTCTTGGTATTTTTATTTACCTATTAGATCAATTGCTATTTTGGATACACTTGAAGGACAATTCCTTAAGAAATTTGGGGATGATAAAACAATATCAACATTAATTAATGAGTTATCAAATCTCAAGGATTTACCAAATGAGAAGATTAAATATATTAATTTGAGATTTAATAAAATTTTGAATAAGATCCAGAAAACATCCAAACCTGGTGTGATGTTTAGACTAAATGGTATACCATTTCCCTACTTTCAAATATCACTATGTTTGTTGACATATCTCAAAAGATAGTACTCACTTATAATATGAAGGAAGCTTTGGCTGTTGAGAAAACAGTATTATCTGTTGAGAAGAAATTTGTTGTTAAAGAAAGAAAACCATCTAAGAAGGTCACTTTCAAAGAAGAACCCAGAAAGAAGGCTTCCAAAGATCCTTATGATCTATAAGTTTTACATAAGGTCCTCAAAACCATTTCCAATGAGATGGTATAATTGAAACAACTAGTTGAAACTTCAACAACAAGATATTTCAGACTGATAAAGTGAAATCAACTTGTTCAATTTCAACCATTCTTGCTCAGATATCTAATGTATATTGAAATGAAGAAGAAGAAGAAGAGGAAGGAATAGTATTAGCAGAAGAAACACAAGAAATAGAAGAAGAAGAAGTAACTGAAGAAAATGGCCTATGGGATTTTATCCTTACTACTTCAGAAAATGATGTAGAAGAAGAAGAGTATCTTCTTGTTATTATTGAAAGTAAAGGACCTGTAGATACAACATAAAAAAATAAAAATAAAAATCCTAAATGGATCAACAATGAAAAAGGTACGTCCAGTAAGTGTTCTAATCAATATTTCCCTACTGCTCCTCACTCTAGGGAAAGCCTAGTATTTCAAGGATGAGATAGAAGATGACATCATTAATGGTTTTATTAGTAATTCACTTTGTGTCGCTTCCATTGAAAATTCAAGGGAGGAAGAGGAGGTAGAAGATATAAATTTTGAACAAATGAGAACCACTCTGAATACTGACAAAAATCCAATAGAAATAGAACTAGGAAATTTTTCAACATTAACCCCAACCTGACTGCTGAACAAAACCAATTGTTGTTATAACTGTTACGAAAATACAAAAAGGCATTTGCATGGGACTATACGAATATGAAAGGGATTCATCTTAACATGTGAACTCGCCACATTTATTTGAAAGGTGGCTGCAAACCAATTAGACAATCACAGCATGCCATGAACCTTGTGCTGAAGGAGGTAGTGAAGGAAGAATGTAAAATCTCCTAAGTTCTAACTTTATTTATCTGATATCTGACATTCATTGGGTGTCTCTACTTGTCATTTTCCCCAAGATGAATGGGAAGTGGAATTCTATGTGGATTACAAAGAACTCAATAAGGCCACTCAAAAGCACCATTTTCCTTTACCATCTATAGATCATGTCCTTGGCACCCTTTCTAGGAAAACGTTTTTTAATTTCTAGATGGGTTTCGTGGCTACAATGGGATACAGATTGCCCCAGAGGATCAAGATAAAACAACCTTTACTTTCCCTTGGGGAACTTTCACATACATATTACTCCCTTTTGAACACTGCAATGTGCCAATGACTTTTCAGAGGGAAATACTAGGAATTTTTTTTTATTTGTTGAGTGACTACCTTGAAATCTTCATAGACGATTTTACACCTTATGGTGATGCTTTTGAAACACCATTAGCTAATTTAGAAAAAGTGTTGGAACATTGTGTACAGGATAATGTTGCTTTGAGCTTCGAAAAATGTCACATGATGATGATTAAAGGGATCGTGATAGGACATTAGATTCCTTCTGATGGTATCAAGGTAGACCCTGCTAAATTAGAATTAATTCTGAAAATTCCAACTCCTAAGATGCAAAAATATATACGTAGTTTCTTGGGGCATGCAGGGAATTACAGAAGGTTTATAGAGAATTTTTCAAAAATTGCATCACCATTATTTTCTTTACTCATGAAATATGTTGACCTTTTGTGGACAAGAAAATGTGAGCAAGCCTTTTTGAAGCTAAAATGTTATGTATCAACAACTCTGGTTTTACGTGGACCCAATTGGAAACCGTTGTTTCACGTTGCTACATATGCATCTGATATTGTTGTAGGTGATGTTTTGGGCCAACAGGAGGACATGAAACCTTATGCTATTTACTACATAAGAAATAATTTGACTCCAGCTGAGCTTAATAACACTATGACGGAGAAGAAATTCTTAGCAGTAGTGCATGCCATCAATAAATTTTGACATTATATCACTGGGTATCAAGTATTTGTACACATTGAACACTCTGCCATTCATTTTTTAATGAATAAGCCAATTACCAATGGTATAATTACACGATGTTTATTCTTGTTACAGGAATTTGATACCATATTTATCGATAAACCTGGAAAAGGTAATGTAGTAAATGGTTTCCTTTCTAGGTTAACTATTGATTACAATGGCATTCCTATTGAGGATTTTTTCCTCGATGAGTATCTCTTCATTATTTCTACTTACTCACCATGGTATGTAGATATAGCCAATTATCTTAAGTTTCCACAATATTTTTCCTCCAAGGAGAAGAGAAATATCATACAACAAAGTGCTACCTATACCTGGATAGATGGGAATCTCTCACACTGGACCAAATTTCTAGATCAGACATTGTGTTAGGGAAGATGAGATCTTTGACATCCTTAAGGCTTATCATGAGGAACCTTGTAGAGGGAACTTCACAGACAAGTGGATAGGGTACAAAGTCCTTTCAACAAGGTATTATTGGCCAACAATATTTCAAGATGCCAAGAAATTCGTAAAATGATGTTATAGTTGCCAAAGAATGGGTCAACCGCTACAATCATATGAGATGTCGTTACAGCCTCAAATAATCTTATAACCTTTTGAGAAATGGGACTTGGATTTTCTGGGACCAATTAATCCTTCATCGAGACAAAAATCCTACATTTTGGTCTGCACCAAGTATGTCATAATATGGGTTGAGAAAATAGCACTAACCAGAGCCATGGAGTAGGCTATTTCAGACTTTCTATTTGAGGACATCTTCATCCATTTTGGTATACCCAGGGAGATAGTCACAGATGGAGGGCCCTAGTTTACATCCTATATGATCCAAAAATTGCTTGAAAATATATAAAATCCATCACAGAATCAAACACCTTATCATCCACAAGCGAATGGCCAAGTGGAAAAGACCAACAAAGTCATTGAGGGTATTCTTACCAAGACCGTGGCTAGTCACTAAAGGAATTGGGCTGATAAACTTCCAAAAGTTTTGTGGGCATACAAAACTATGTGAAGGAATAGCACGATATTCTCACCATATGAACTTGTGTATGGTAAAATTCCATTATTCCCTATAGAGATCGAAATCAAGACATTGAGAATAGCATTACATGTGAATTTGGATCTGTCTATAGCATAAAAGCAAAGGTTGAATCAGTTCAATGAATTGGAGGAGAAACGACTAGCTTCTATCTAGCAAATAGATATTATCCAGCAATAGAGAGCTAATTGGCATGATAGGTTCATCAAGAAGAAGAAGTTTCAAAAAGTAGATTGGGCTCTTCTATATGATTCAATATTCAAGGACTTCAAGGTATGCATTGCCATGATTTAGGAGCAGTTGCCTTGACCATCATAATTAAATTCGCACACCTTATCACCAACATCCTCTCTCCATGTCACACCAGGTATGCCATAAAATGGTAGTATCACTATCCTCTTTTATTCAGTAATTATGGAAATCTAACATGATATCCTTTTTGATAGCCGAGGTCGGCTGTCACATTTAAGTCAAGGGTGGACAAATTACATGATGACATGGCCTTTGCATGATGTGTGAGCATTTAAAAACAGAAACCAGAGCATGATGATCTTGTAATCATTGTCATTTAATCATCGATCCTGCCAAAAAAAGGGAATTGTACCTTCGATTAGACCTCCCATAACATAGCATTAATAAGGAAACATTACTGTGCAGTACGAATCTTGATTGCAATCCTAATTTGAAATTCTTGCCTACGTCATGCTACAATTTACCCATTGTTGGAGCATTGTATCCCCATTGAGAGTGCTTAGGGAGAAGCAGAGGAGAACAATTGTAGTGCTAGAACAACTTAGTATTGTGTTGACCGCTTTAGAACTTTTCAAGGGAGAAAAGAGAGGAGAACAACCATTAATTTTTGTAGCGATGAGTGGAGCAGAATTTTGACATGAACTAGGATCAATAGATAATTTTGAAAACTACCACGAAGCATGAAAAATTTTTAAAGGCGCAAACTAGTTTTATTTTTCCAAAGGCTTGAAGGATCATATGGGGCAATTGTTATGGAATCCACAAAGAATCTAGCGAGCAATCAAATGAAGGTTAGGGGATTAAAGCTCGAAGTTAGAGAAGAGGTAATTGCATGAGTGATGACATTACCAATAGAGGGAAAAAGGTGGTTTAATAGAAAAGTTAATGACCCCTCCTTGAAGGAGGATTTTCTCCAAGGGGAGGAATGGCTAGTGAAGAAAGGAAGGGGAATGGACAAGTTGTTGCTTCCCCAACCATGGGCTGATGTTGCCCTTTACCTCATCAACTATATTACCTATGAGGGGAGGGAAACAATCATATTTAATTACCACTTCTTGTTGCAAAACCACCTTCGGCATTGACTACTGATAAACCTTCCCTACTTTTTGCTAGAAAATATCAGGCATGTGGCTGCGGCCATAGAAAAAGCTATGCATCCAAAGACTTGCATTGAAAACCATGGCCTCATCAAGCTAATTATGTTGGATGCCCTAAGTCAACAGGGCAGGAGTTGGGAGGAATTCATGGGAAAGAAGGCTAAGAAAACCCGGTGGAAGCAAACAAGGATGTCTGAGGAAGCTCTAGCAGAAACCAAGGAGAAGCCCCAACCCTTGAAAGTAAGGGTTGGAAGTGACCAGTTGACAATAAAATTGGTGGTATGTGGCCAAAATATAGAATAAGGGTTAGCGGGCACTAGGAGTCCCCATCCATGTCTAATAATAACAAGGAGGCACTAAGGTATAAGGATGAAGAGAAGGCTTGGCCGAAAGAACCTTCCTCACCAGGTAAGAATGAGACCCAATCCTTATTGCTTAAAATTGAAACTTTAGAAAAAGAAAATGAAAATCTAAGGAAGCAGTTAGCATAGGATAAGGTAGAGGCAAGGGCCCTGGGGTTAGATACTTTGGCTGAGGCTGTATATAGGGTCAGGATGGGAAATGTTTCAGGTGTTGTGTGCATGACCTATGCTAAGAAGCTAGTGGCAGCGGGGTATACAGTTTGTGCAATGGACACCATCTCAAGGGAAACACAAACAGAGTCTTGGGAAGCTGACACAAAAAAAAAACCTGTTGAAGATGTTGTTGTTACACAATAACTAGCAGTTGAGATGGAGCATTCCATAGAAAATAAGTTGGTAGTTGATACACAGAAACCCTTGGCTGACATTGCTATTACACAAGAACCAGCACTGGAAACAAAATAATCAAGGGGAAAAAGAAAAAGCTGATATACATGAACATGTGGTTGATAACTCTATTACACAAGAACCAACAGTGGAAACATAAGCTCACTAAGGGGAAAATGATACACAAGAACCTGTGGATGACATTGTTGTTACACAAGAACCAGCTGTGGAAGTGGAGGCTAACCAGAGAGAAAAGAAATCGTTACATAAAAATCCATTTATGACGATAATGTCACACAAGAACCAATAGCCAAAATGGAGCACTTTCACCCTCGAGATGTTGTTACACCTTTAATTGTTAGTTCATGTTGAAGAACATCGAGTCTTGATGAAGGATGGTATTCTGAAAGAATGTTGTTAATACGAGAATTACATAAATTGAAGCAGTAGACTTTCTCTCTCCAAGAGGGAATGGTCTCACTCAAGGCACATAAAGGATCATGGATTCACTCAAGGAGAAATGGTTAAAGGGAGAGTGGGAGAGAGAATGGAAAGTGCAAAGAAATGAGAAAGCTATGAAGAAGAAGAACGAATAGTTGCAGTTGTTACATTGATAGATTATGGATATAACAAATAATAAGACAAAGATTCGTGGGCTTGCCTTGAACCAGCTAGGATGCAAGCGGCCGTCCCCATCATATCCAGTGTTCCTCTGGGAACATTATTATTTGTTTTAGTTAAAAGCAGTCTTCGAGAATAGGCCTTATTTGGGTTCTTCTACCCATACTTTTCTTGAAATTTTTCATACTTGTGATTTTGATGAACAAAGCTTACTTTGTGAGATATTTTTGTATAACATAATGCGTGAATATGTCAGCACAAAGATGGTGGCAAGTGTTTTCTCCTATATGGGAGATTTGCAGTTGTGGGCCTTCCTTTCTTTTATGAGAAACCAAATCAAATGGCATCTGGCCATGAAATCAGTTGAAACCAATGAAGAAAGAGTAGACTTATGGGTCAAGGAAGAGCTAGGAATGGTTTATGAACTGAGACGTGAGTTTAAGTTGCTCCTGATTACCCCAAGGGTTAGGGAATAGTAAGCCACTTATAGAAAAAGGATTGTGGGAATTTGCCTCAATTTGTATGCACAAATGAGATTTCGAGTGTTAGCAAGGTGCCTTAAGCGCATCGAGACCTATAGTTCTGAATTACTGGAAGGAGATCCTTTTGAGTAGAAGAATTTCATGGTTGTTGTTACACGGGTACCCGGATATGCCCAGGTAGTGTAGACATTGGGACCATTCTGGATCGGACTTAGATTCAAATTTCCCCTTATTTGGTTATCAATAGAAGAATATCAGTCAGATTACCACTTGTGCGACTATAAAGAAGAATCTTAGTTGTGACATTTGATGGCTACTCAAGGGTACAGGTCTGCTAGTGAAGACATTGTTGGTGCCTATAATTTTACAGACTTGCATCGGGGGTATAGCAAGAGAAACTGAGGTTCTGCATGGGAACGTGGAATTTATTTAGTTGGGGGGAGATGTTGGGTGTGGTATTTATACCTATTTGCTACACTTTATTTCCCCAGTTTTGATCCTCTTTCCCTCCAGGCCAACAAAACTTCACATGTTAATCACCATTTTTCTCATTTATACGTCCTATTTCACCATCATGTTATTTTTGCATGTTTTACGAAATATAACGATACAATATTCCTTTTTGTGGCTAATTGGGGTAAGCATTGGAGAAATCTTTTGGATCCTCTTGTCTTTTTCAGACGTTACTTGCAAGAACAAGGTTATGGAGTGAATAAGTTGTGCTGGTCAGTTACAGAGGGATAGAATAGATTTTTGTTACACTTTGCATGTTGTTACACATTGTACGTTGTTACGGGTGTTGGTGTTACACCACGTTCTACTAAAGATGACTATTGTTACACATCGAATGTTGTTACAAGGATGTTGTTACCCATTGGTTTTTGTTACATCTCAAACCATCATTCGACCGTAGGACGTTGTTGCATCGTAGTTGGAAAAGTCGTGGGTTTTATTCCACGCAACAACTGTCGGAAGTTATGAATTGTTTATTTATAAGTAACAGATCAAAATGGTTGTGATCTTAACCAATGTATCTGAATGGAATTTGTATTTAGGAAAAGGTTATAATGATTTCTATTTTATGATCATCATGAGAATCGTGAGATTCTCATCACTGATCTATTCCAGATTTCGGGTATGTAATAAATATAAAAGAAACTCGATTTCTCATGTACAGGTATGACATAGAGAAGCATTGTTACTCTAATCTTGTAACTTTTAATTATTTTCAATATTGAAGGCACTACGGTGATGATGTTATTGTTTCTCATTTGATTCTTTAACTAATCTCGTGTTTGTTCCTACATCCCTACTAGGGAGGAAGGGCCCTCCTCTTTAGCATGGGCTACAATGGTAGAAGTAGTTGTATATTATTGTTTAATTTATTGTTTGTATGGTTTCCTGTTGCTGTTGTTATTGTTGTATAAATTGTAGAATATATCCACTTCAGTTCCAGAATTATATTATGTTGTTACACTGGTTTGATTAACAAAATGGTAGTTGACTAGTTGGTGTAGGCATTAGTTTAGTGTCTGGCGCGCCCTTGCTCTGGTAATTCTGAAGTGTGGTTTCATTTCTATAGAGTGTTTTAATTTATACATGGATGATTTAATTTTTGCAATCAATTCAACAACATTATTTACTGTTTCTTTCTATTTTCATTCTTGGTTGTAGTGTATCCGCACAAATAGTAGAAACTCCATTGAAAAAGCAAGACCTACCTTGGGTTGATAATTAAATGGTTGCAGTCTTGATCAATTATGGTTGATTAAAACAACACTACAAGGTGGCCTATCATACATAGGATATACCACTGCACTGGTAGGTGTATAAGGGGTGGGTATAACCCTCGACTGATAGTGGGGGACATGGATGTTAATCAGGTCCCAGTACGATTATGTATGATCTGCAGTGTGTTCCAAAGTATTGGGTGTCATCCTATTTTCCTCCAACTAACTTGCACCATAATCTTCCCTATCTGTCGCCCCTACTTTTTCTAGAACTTGTTGATCCCTTCTTGCCTCCTTCTCTTTCCTTGCCAACTATTTTTTATGTTCCTTCTCTTCCTTTGTTTTTTGTCTTTTGAGCCTTTCCTTTGCCCGAGCTGCTGCTACTACAATCCTTGAATCTCTCTTTAACTTGGCCAAGTCCTTCTTTCTCTATTTAGATTCCTAAATTTCAATTTTTCTATATTCAGACTTGAACATTAGGTTCATATATTCTTCACAGGTGAGTAATTGTGAACTCTTGTCTAACCGAAGATAGTTTGTTGTTGGATGCATTGATGAGGCTTTCACTCTGTCTACTTGTAGCTTTAGGAACCTACCAAGTATTATTTACTTCATGTTCACATGCTTCTAATGGTTTTACACTTTACTTTCAACCTTAGGGAAACCTGATTGAACCCCATTGTTGTCCTCGTTTGGTACTTCATTTTGAATAAACTCTACTCCTAGTGATCCATTGTCCAAAAAATAATGAACAAGTTTAGTGCTCAACTTTGTTGGTTGAGAAGGAAATGTCATGGTTCCATCATTGGTGGATGACACATTATGTTTGTTGTTATTCATCATGGCCTCTACCAACGATAATGGCGGGGTTACTTGGGTTGGCATGCTCAATTGGTCATTGTTGATTTTTGTTACATTCTCATTTGAAACCACATTTGCATTATCATTTTCATGATCAACTGCCTCATTTGGAATATCACATGCAAAAATTAATAGGTGCTTCAATGGGTGTGGCAACATCCATGTTATTGACAATTGGTTCATTACTGAATTTTGTCTCACATACATGTTCATCATCATAGAAGTTCCCTTGAGAAAGGGATATCATACCTTTAGCATTGAACCTAGTCATGTAATCCCTCTACTTTTTGACCTTCTACAACAAATGCCTGGTTGCAGCTAGTATCATTAATAAGAGTATCAACATTCAGTGGCCAAATTCCAGTACTCCTAAATCCAACTTTGATATAGAACGTATTAGAGACCTTTTAAATGCTTTACTTGCAAGCTTACCTAGCTCAAATATTTTTACCTCCACCCCTTGGTTATTTTCCATCCATGAAGCTCGCTCTACCCTGAAATAGTTCTTAAAAGGCCCAAACACATTGACATCAAGGGGTTGCGGTCTATGAGTGTATGAGATGGTAGTGTTAATAGGTCAATGCCAAAATGGTTGGCCTCCACGATTGTCTACACAGCCATGTGGCTTCCATGGCCATCTAAAATTAGTAGGTGTCTATTTTCAGGTGAGACACCACCTGGCACAGATGCAATAAAGTGAAAAATTCAATTCAATAAGATTTCCTTTGTCATCCATGCATGGGGATGTGCAACCATGCATTCACCTGGTTCACAATTATGTATATAGTTTTTAAGTTGTTTTTTTTCCTTTGAATAAATAAAAACCTTGGATTGAAAAATTAGTTGCATTGACACAAGAAAGTATGGTCATTGACTCCCTGCTCCTAGGCACAATTTTTGGCACATTTCTACTCCCTCTCTTGAGAATTACCCAGATACCACAATTTCTTACAGTGTGTAAGCCTATTTTGTCATAGTTCTAGATATGGTTTGGAGCAGAAGAGTGTTTCTCATATTCATGGGAAAGGGTGTCATAGAACTTAGAAACAATTTTAGGGCATAAATTTAAATCCATGTCTCTTTCAAGACCCTCCATTTTTCGTAAGAAAAGGTCTTGATTCCTTTTTTAAAACCCACTCCACCAAGATTTTCCACGAAACCCATATTTGAAGGGGTTTGGCCTCCCCTAATAGATTTGAGCTACTGTGGATTTGAGTTGTATCAACTCTAACCCATGTAACATTTAGGCCATCTCCTTACACCAGCCAACCAACTCATCCTCCTCCTCTTCAGTCATAACAATAACAAACTCTCTATGATTTGTATGAGTGAGCCCATTAATCACTAATGTATGCTTGAGGCTGCAATTCCATGTTTTTTTGCAGATGCACATATTGAATATCCCCTAAACTCTATGTCATCAACTGCACCTAATATGTCTTCCTTTGTCCACCCTCTTATGGCATCGATCTTCTTCGTTGAGCTTGCACCTTGTATTGTGGTTGAGGGTGGCTCTGTGGTAGATGGTTGGACAATACGATCTGCCACCACATGGACATTCTCAACATTAGTGCATGGAGCATTGGTATCATTGACATCATCGACCATTTCCTCTTCCGATGAAGTGCATCGCAATTGAGCACCCTTGTTCCCTTGCCTTTTCATGTTCCTTATACGATCTGCAATTGAAACTCGTGGCATAGCTGCAACAACATGCATATTATTAAAATTTATTTATGTCAGTTGAAGTTGTTTCAACAATAGAAACTTATTCTTACTTGAATAAGAAGTTTAAATATGAAAAGGATAATCAATACTTCCAACCTGCATAATAGAAACTCAGTCTTATTTATTTCCTCAAATTTAAATATGAATAGGTTAATAAATATTTGCAACCTGCATATATTTCATTAATAAATTTATGTTTTTGCCTCGGCTTGAATCACCATCCAAAGATATTTAGACTTAATTTGATATAAATATCAGGCATGTGTCTTTGATAGAATATTAGGGAAAAATTTAGCTTGAACATAATCATGTATCCTAAGTAGGGCATCAAATCCATACTATCTCGATCAACCTAAAAAAAAAAAGGGTACTGAAAATTTTCTCCTTACAAATGCTAGGAATAGGTATTGGTAAATTGAAATAAGTTATAAATTCATTTCTTGAGGTCACTGAAAAAGGTAACTAAAAGTTGCAGTGTTTGACCATATGTTAAAACACTCCAATTCTCTACATTGTCACCTACAATTGCTTCCAATTTTTCAATTGTGCCACAAGTTTAGCTACAAATATTTGACTCTCTCTTTGTATAAATTGTAATGGAAATTGCCTTTGATTTGATTCAGAATGATTAGTTTTCTAATATATCGTAATGGAAATATCATTTTATTTTATTCAAAATGATTAGTATTCTGGTAGATTGTAATGGAAATCTCCTTTGATTTGATTCAGAATAATTAGTCTATTGAGATGTAGAAGTTTTAGAGCGGATTACCCATAACAATTCCCACCATGCCTCCTTTAAAATGATAACTAAATCCTTGACATCTTGCGATGGAAGAGGCTTTTGTTGCTCATACAAAACTTAATTCCTTAGCAGCTATGAAGATGTCTCCTCCATTGTAACTACCTTGTGTTCATTTTCCATTTGTGTCTCAACTAACTAAAAACTAACATATTATAGTTTCCTTTTAAAATAGATCAGAAACTTCCAAGTGATTTTGAAACAAATTTATTCCTTTTTTCTTAGATGCATGACATGACCAAAAATCCAAGTTATTGCATACAAGCTACCAATTTGTTGTGATTATGGAATGATTAGGCCTATGTGTTTTGAAATAGATGGTATAGTATTTTTGTCTTTGTTGTATTTGTTGGGCATGATTAATTTTTTGACTTTGTTGACTTAGATGCTATGGTTTTTTGTCTTCAATTTCACACACAGAAGCCGAATTTTGTTTACAATTTCTAATTTATGGTATTCTCAACTTTATGGTTGTTATGACAAAACCTTAAAATTATTTAAAAAAATCCAAAAAGAAAGAGATAAAACTCTAAACATATTTAAAAAAAAACATAAAGATAGTGAAATGAGCCTAAGACATTATCTATAAAGCTTAAAACTCTAACAGAAGAGAAAAATGAAAATACGAGCATGTAGAGGTGCTTCTTGGGTTGGAGAAGACGTTATAACAATCATTGATATTAAACCATAGTTGCTTGTTGCATTGTGAAACAATAAACCTTCACAATATGTCAATGTTATGATGTCATGGATATCCTTATCTCAAATTGTGGCTTGCAGTCATCATGGAAGAGAACAGTACATGGAGTGGAGATAATGAGTGAATTTGGCACCTTTGGTGAGTCACAGAGATAAACTTGTGTCTTTGACACTATTCATGAAAAACACCCTCCAGAGATGATTTAATCCATACTCACAATTCAAAAAGTATGGCACACAAGACCTACTTCATTACCTTATACATTAGATTTTCGCATTATGGCAAGATTGGACTTCACCATTATTTTAACAAAAATATCAGACCTATGTGTTTGATAAAAATATTAGGCCTATGTGTTTTGACTTAAATGCTCTGATATTTTTGTCTTTGTTGGGCATGATTAACTTTTTATCTAAGTGGACTCAGATACTATGGTTTTTTATTGTGATTTCACATACAAAAGCTGAATTTTACACACATAAAATAAATTGCATGTTGGGCATGATTAATTTGTTCTTTGTTGAATTAGATGTTATGGTTTTTTTGTTTGCAATTTCACACATAGAAGCTACATTGCACACAACTTTTTGATATCATAAATTAATGGAAGATTTAGAAGATTAAAAATAACATAAACAATAAAGGAAAAAAATTGAAGTTTATACTGTAAATTAATGGAAGATTCACAAAAGCAGAGAGAAAATGCTTGAACTATTCAAACTTGATGACAATGTGCACAGTCTCTCGTGGAGTGAATATAGTTGCAGATGAGTAGAAGGAAAGTTTATGAAGCAATTGTGAGGTGGTTTTATATATTTGTGTTGTTCAATTTGATTGGAAGGGAGGATTGACATGGATTATTTTTTTCCAAACTCAAATGTGCGTTGTGGATTGAATTGGATGTCATCCAATGGTTGATCCTCGTGCTTTCCTTTGTGTTTTCTTGTGTTTAATTCTGGAATCTTGTGTTTAATTCTTGAATCTTGTGTGTTGATGTCATTTACTCTTTTGAGTGGGTTGCATTGATGAACATATATGCAATTATGGCTGACACATACACTCTCTATTCTTGTGTAAGTAGCAATGAACTTTGGTCATAGCTTCTCCCATTTATATTTATTAGGGTTGGTCCGATGTGATATGTGTCCCATTGTATAGTATGGGATGGAAGTTTTGCTTATTATTTTTGTTTTGTTTTCTAAATCAGATCTAGAGGTACTTGGGACAGAATGTCTTGTAAAATTGTAATACTAAAGGCTAGTGTTGGATAGTTGTAAGCCCAATGAATATATGGGCCCATTTTGGACATATTTACTTGGGACATAATGTCCTGTCAAATTGTGATACTAAAGGCTGAATATATGGGCCCATTTTGAACATATTTACTTGGGACATAATGTCTTGTCAAATTGTGATACTAAAGGCTGAATATATGGGCCCATTTTGGACATATTTACTTGGGACATAATTTTTTGTCAAATTGTGATACTAAACGCTAGTGTTAGAGATTTGTAAACCCAATGAATATACGGGCCCATTTTCGACATATTTGAATAGCTTGTGTAGCTTAATATCATCTATTTATGTCTTAGTTATGAATGTTTTGTTATCATATTTTGATGGTTGTGCGAGACCAGTAATATAACAACTATTGTCCCTGTGCAACAATAAAAGTCTCTCCCCTAATCAATTACAATTTTTTTTTGTGAACTAAACTGTTTCCAAACTTAAAATAAGAATTTCTTTACTCATGTTTGTTTTATGTAGTGTGGTCTTAAATTCATTAAAAATTCATTTGTTTTGATAAGTCTTATTAAGTTTTCAGACCATTATGACATTTACTAACAACCATAATTTTTTAGGATGAGATTCATGGAAAGCATCAAGATGTCAATTTACAAGTTCAATTATGTCTGAAGTTAGAACTTTTTACGCACCAAAATGTAAGCAAATGTAGATTTAGTTTATTATGACAAAAATATTAGCCTCAAACATATCTATATGCTTTTATGTGAAAATATATATTCTGTTCAACCTCAAACTCAAACACATAATTATAGGTTGTTTTATTTAAAAAATATTTTTTTTAATTTTACACTGAATTATACATAAAATATATTTAAAAAAATAAAGTCAAAATTTTTTTTTAATAATTTGATAATTATTTCATTTCGAATTATTTTTACATAAAAGTAGTATAAATAATAATGATTAATCATAAATTAAAATCACAATTGGTTTGTGGAGATTATAAAGTGGAAAATTATTTAAATTTCCTTAAAAAAATTAATCAAAAAATATTAAATAAAACTATTTAAAATTATTATATTTTTGATCATTTTTAAAACTTGTTAATAATTATTGAAATTATGTTTTAAATTATGTATAAATAAATTCTATCTCTATCCATAATATTATGAAATTTTTACATTACTCAATATTATTATAAAATTTGATTTATATTATGACAAAATTAATCTACTCCTTTAAACTATTCCTAAGTAAAAAATTATTTAAACTTATATTATCATTAACTATCTCTTTCTAATTCCATTCCTCCTTCCTCCCTCACATTTAACATTGATTTTGTAATATTTTGAATTTGAAAATTTTCCAAATAATTAATATTTCGAAAGCACCAAAATATATGTAACAACTGGATGGTTGCATTCTCCATCCTCTTCTCTTTCCACTAGTAACTCGTACAACAACTTTCAAAGTCACAGTTGTCAAAAGCTATGAAAATACTTTGGTACTGCAAAGAAAATTTCAGTCCCACAGTTGTATTACTTGATGAGCCCCAATTTTGGTACAATTCGGGCTCATTTTGGCCTACTTTACTTGCTCAGACCATTCATCTTTATTTGCTTATGCATGCATTTCTTAGTTATTTCATGTTGTTTGTAGGAGGAAGGTTAGACACTTTATCCATGT
Source organism: Pinus taeda (assembly GCA_000404065.3). Classification (NCBI taxonomy): domain Eukaryota; kingdom Viridiplantae; phylum Streptophyta; class Pinopsida; order Pinales; family Pinaceae; genus Pinus; species Pinus taeda. The sequence goes on along the minus strand of APFE031170907.1, from coordinate 96,353 downwards.
GACTAATGCATTGTGATTCCAGGTTTTTGCATAGAAAAAGGGGAACAAAAGACAACGTAAAAGGAGTAAGGAGACATAAGGTGGCACTGCTGATTTTGTGGAAGGATGTCCACAATATTGGGACAGTCCTCGTGATTCCCACCGAGAACTCTGAGCTCCAATCAATCTCCCCTCCAAGCCTCAGAAGTAGCCAGCTGTCCTACAGGAACAACAGTCATCAACTGTTGACTGCCTCTCAAAGCCACAGTTACACTTCAGTTGGACAGCCGAGCTCCTAGAATCAAGGCTACTTGGCGGATCATCACTTTTTTGTATAAATATGGAGGCCGTAGCCTTAGATAGGTTGTTGAATCTCTTGGGGTTATCATATCATTTTGGAATCAGTCCAGTTTTGTTTCCTTTTTCTGTAAGCTAGTTTGGCATGACGTTAAAGTATTAATAAAGAAGACAGTTTGAGAGCGATTCCTGAGTTTTACTAGGAGACTATAGCTCTCAGGTTAGGGCCCAACCTGAGAGCCATAGATCCCCTCTGTTGTAGTATTGTTCTATTTGTTTTTCCAGCACTTTGAGTTTCATTTGCACATGCAATTTGAATGGTAGTCTTGTAATTTGATTCTCATATGAGTTAGATAGATTTTGTTTATGGTACAGTTACTTTCACTTGTTTAGCGTAGCACATGATATATGACATCCATTGGAGCTCCATTAAAATCGTTTGTTAAGGCTCACTGCCATCTTGTTTGAAGGTTGGGATGTCGTCCATAACAGACCACCAAAAACACGCATGAGTTGGTTTACACAGTTATGATTTGGAATTAGATGCTTCCTTGTCATTTATACGAACCACACATTTCTTCATCACAGTCCCATACGTATTTCTCTTTGCGTTTTGGATCACTGTTTAATAAAATCACGATATACTTAGTATAGGTTGATGCTTTCTTGGTTTGATCAACAGTTTCGGTCATTTGTTTCATTTACACTCTTCCCCATCTCGTTCATTGCCATCTTATCTGTTTTAACCTTGCATGCAACCACGTTTCTTTGCCTTACACCACGTTCTTCCCGTTCCTAAACATCTCCTAATCCTCACTTAGCCTCATCCCTTGACCTTTCACGTCCATCACTCCAACATGCTCCCTCCACCTGTTTTCCATCTCACCCTTCCATTCCTGAGCCGTCACCAGCCTGTTCCCTATCTCTCACATCCCTTCCTACCCGTCCATCACCTCTTCCTCACCACAATCCTCCACGGTAGACTATCCTGTAGCAATTCCGAGACATCCTATAGAAAACCCTGAGTTTCCTGTAGAATCCCCTGCAGACATCCTGTAGGAGGTCTTTCACGCGGTTGCTGAGCTTCTGCACGTGGGAAGCCTCTGTGGATGGATGCCAAGGGTCCATAGGGACCTCACTTAGCCTCCCAAACCTGTCCCACGCTTTCCTTCCTTCTCCATCCAATCTGCACAATCAAACCCTAATAAGTAAGCAAAACGCAATCACTCCACCTACTTAATGAAAAAGTATAAAAACATGTCCTTTGTAATGTCAGTAGTTTAGACTCATGCATTTCCACTTGTTAGATGTAGTAGCAGCATTGGTAGAAGTATTACTCGTCCTCATTGCATTATAGAAATTAGATTAGTCAAATTAGGGTTTCCTAGGGTTATATGCTTTGATTTACTTTTAGTTCATTTTTGTCAATTAGCTTAGTCTCCTTTGAGCTAGCTTTCGTCCATCATTGATAAAGCTTCTTCTGTGAGCCTATAGAAGTTGGCTTGAGCCCTAACAGACTTGTGCCAGCTGACTAAGTGACAGCTGCGACAAGATCTAGTACTTGTGCATATAGCACCGGCGCTTCCAAGTTTGTACGAACAACCGGGTTGATAAAATGAGAGACAGGAAGCCTCAGGAGTTGTAGCATTATTGCTACAATACCAGAGCTCACCAAAACCTACTGCGAGCAGAAGGATGAAAATATCGGCTCACTATTTTTAGCCGCACCCATCTGGAATTCATTCCGGGATACCATCAAGGAGCAGTACTACCCTGTTGGAAGCTATGAGGATCAATACATAAAGTGTACCACGCTATGGCAGGGAAGGGACCAAGACGTGCCAGAGTTTACCAATATTTTCCATACCCTTCGCACAAAGTTGGGTATCAAGGATTTGGAGCAGCATTTGATACTCAAATACCGCGGCTGCCTGCACAAGTACATCCGGGAAGAAATAGAATTCCTGAACACCTCCTCGCTCGACACGGCATACCGATATGCCATCAAGGTCGAGAAAAAGTTTAATCAAAAGAAGCGAGACTTTGGATCTGTGAATCCAAAGCAAGAGAAAGGTGCCCCCAAACTGCAAAACAAAGGACAAAGCCAAGGCGGGGCGGCCCAAGACAACTCGCCAAAGCTGCAAGCAAAGAACAGTGTCGCGAAGCTGAAAAAGGACACGTGAAAATGGTGTGAGTTCCATAAGAGCTCCACTCACAACACAAGTGAGTGTCGGGCCAAGCAGTCACGGGTGGCTGAGCTAAAGGTTTTAGAATCAAATGCATGTTCTGACTCTCAGTCAGAACCTGACAAGGGGAATGACAAAGGGAAGCAGATTATTGATGCGGAGCCCAACGCCACCATTGTCACCACGAAGATCCAGAAGGAGGAACCCGAAGATCCAGAGGAGGAGGAGCGTCTCTTCCACTCCCAGATGTGGGTAAAGGGATCCCCGCTACAGTTCATTGTCGACAGTGGGAGCCAAAAGAACCTCATTTCAGTAGAGGTCATGAAGCGGTTGGGTTTACCGACCACAGCACATCCACAACCGTACACCATCGGGTGGCTTCACCAAGGAAGGGATCTTCGCGTGAGCCAGCGTGTCACCTTCCATACAACATCAAGCCCTTCACGAATGAGGTATTGTGTGACATTGCTCCCCTTGAATTTTGTGATGTACTATTAGGACAACCATACTTTTGGAAGCGACATGTTGTGTATGAATCAAGGCCCCATGTTGTTATTATTACTTTGGGAAATAAGTTGTACAGGATACCGGAGGTAGCACCGCCTACCGCCATCTCTTTGGTTACTGCAAAACAATGCAGTAAAATCATTTCCAAAACTGGGAAATTTGTTTTCCTGATGATATGCCCTCAAGGAAAGAAGAATACGGTGTCCACGACCTCCAGACAAGGCCCCTCCACACGACAACTACAAATGGACAAGGTCGTGGACGAGTACGAGGACATCTTCACCTCCCCTGCAGGGCTTCCTCCGCACTATCAGGTCAAGCACTACATCAATCTCACCCTAGGTGCGCCGCTACCCAATGGACCAATCTATCGGCGCTCCGTTCTGGAGAATGATGAAATCAAGAGGTAGATTCAGGAGCTACTGCAGAAAGGTCACATCCATCCGAGTTCATCGCCCTATGGGAGCCTGATCGTGTTGGTATAGAAGAAAGATGGGACTTGGAGACTCTGTATTGACTATAG